>VZSC01001434.1:0-12326 GCA_013398225.1 Steatornis caripensis
TGGTCATTCCCTAGTCACTAATCTCAGCCTTTCTCGGATACTTTTGTGCAACAGTAGCTGAAACTATTCCAGCCCATGTCCCTCTGGTTGTGCCCGGCAGGAAGTAGATGCCTTGCTTCTGCCCTTATTGCTACATACTTCCTGTGCAGAAAGAGGCTGTAGTGGTTTGAGCCCAGCTGGTAACAAAGAACCACATGGCTGCCCGCTCACTCCTCCACCCTGCACCGGGATGAGGAGAAGATGTAAGTAATCGTGGTGTGTCGAGAGAAGGAACTGGAGGTTTCACTAACCAGTTATGGTCACTGGTGAAAACAGACTCATCTTTGGGAAAAATTCTATCAAATCATAGTGAGATAACGAGACAAAAGGAGCCAGATCTTGAAACACAAATAAATACTCTTTCCCCCGCTTGTCTCTCCTTCCCTGGCTTGAGTTCCCTCGCTCCCAATATCTCTCCATCCTCAATGGCGCAGCAGGACAGGGAATGGGGTGGCGCAGTCAGTTCACCAGAGATTGTCTCTGTCGGTCCTTCCTCCTCATGAGGGGACGGCTCCTCACATGCTTCCCCTGCTCCAGCATGCGGTCTCTCCCATGGCAGTCCCCGTGACTTGGGTCTTTCCCGTGCAGTGCAGCTCACAGAGCGACTGTCTGCTTTGGGAGCAGGCACCTCATCTCCTGGTGTGGGGTCTTCCACCAGCTGTAGGTCCCTCTCTGCTCCACTAGGTCCTCTGTGCCTTGCCATGGTCCTTCACGGGCTGCTCCACCGCGATCCTCCATGGGATGCAGGGGCACAGCCTGCCCTCTGCCTGTGGGCTGCAGGGGAATCTCTGCTCCAGCAGCCTCCTCCCCCTCCTTCCTCACTGACTCCGGGTATCTGCATAGGTTTTTCTCTCACCTCTCCCTCTCCCATTGCCCTTTGCTGTAGGTCTCCATGACCGCTCCTTAAATAAATTTTGATCGCTTCTTAAATACATTATCGCAGAGGCCCACCTATTGTCTCTGAATGGCCCGGCCTCAGCCCAAGCTGGGGCCGACATGGGGCTGGGGTAGCTTTCAGCAGCTTCTTACAGGGGCCACAAGACCCGTGCAGCCCCTTCCCCTGCTACCAAAGCTGCCACACACAGACCGAGACCTGCTAAACATGGTAAGTTTTCAGCTATTTTATATACATTACTTCTGTTTTCTGCATACTGTAGAGAAACACAGGGAAGGCTGAAGATAACAAGAGGCTGAGGTGAGAAGTAAGGAAAGTTCATAGAGGTTTAGTATTGAACAGCCTCAGAACCAACACTGATGTGACAGTGTGTGTAAATAAGCAATATGATTTCACCTATGCAGGAAACTATAGGATGTGCTGAAAGAAAAAAAAAAAAAAAGCCCACAACAAAATAGGAGAAAGGAAAGTAAAATACTGAAAATACAACAAAAGGAGAATAAGAAAATAACCCCAATGTATGTGCTCTTTGTGCTATTCTTAATTATTGTCAGACGTTCATAAAAAGTAACAATAAGCATCTCAGAAATATTGAAGACTGGAAAGAGGAAAACTTGTAGATAAGAAGAATGAAAAATAAATTGTTTGCATCTGAAGTCAATTCAGTTCCCTCATACTGTCTTAAGTGTAAAAAAAGACTTTGGAAAACTAATCTGTTCTTGACAGACATTTGTTTCTTCTGCTGAGAAATACCTTCCATGAGAGATCGACAGGTTTCTTTGCAAACTTTCCACTTCTTCATTACCTTTTCCTTCCAGAAATGTTTTCTCATCTCTTATACTAGACAATTAATTTTTCTTCCTTGCAATTTAAGCCCATTACTTCTTTTCTGATACAGAAAGCATATTATCCCCTTCTCTGAAACAGTCTTTTGTTTTCTTGTAATCTGTTATCATATCCTTCCTAAATCTTCTCTTTATTTTTCCTTGAAGGTCATAATCTTAAGACCTTCAATCAGTATTTCTGTTCTGGTTGACACTCTTACCAATTGGTACCTACTCATTATAAAGCCTGGTAGAAAAAAAAAATCACATAATATGCAAGTCTATTCATTAATGCTGAATTGAATAATGGATAACTGCATGCATCTTGTAGGCCACACGAAACGTTTTAGCATAAAGTCCACTTCTTTATTACATTTTTTTATTTTAACAGTACTATGATATTGTTGACTCATGTTTACCCTAACTTTGAGACCTGCAGAATTTTTTCCTAGACTGTTGTTCTCTAATTTGTATATGTGCAACTTACTATTTCTGCCTACGTGAGTATCTTGCAGTTGTCCCTATTGAATCACATTCCATTATTTCAAACTTCTCTCAGTTTATCGAGATTATTCTGAATTTTATTCCTGTCCTCCAAGACACTTGCATTCTCTCCTGAGCTTTGTATCATGTGCTCTATTCCAGCATCCAGGCTATTCACACTGAAGCTCTAGCATGGCATCTTCAGACTAATGAAGCAGTCCTCTCAAGAGCAGTACACAGAACAGCAAAAGAAAACTAAATATATATGGTATATAAAGGAAGTGTGTCAGTGAGGAAAAAAAAAAGCAGAATAAGATTCAAAGCAAGCCTATATGTGGACTGTGCTGCAGGAAAAAGTATGTCTGGGTAGTTCTATCATTAAACAAGATGATGCCTAGCAAAAATCAGGTGATCCTTTTTTTGCTTGTTTGTTAGTTTGTTTTCATAATTAGTATACCTGTAAAGTCACCTTCAGGCATCTTCAAGCAAAACAGGTTTCTCCTTATCCTGAGGCTTTTAGATTAGCTTTTAGTATACAGAGACTCTTGCAAGAGAAAACCATGTCTTCCAAAATTCTGTATAATAAAAGAGAGAGTTCAGTGACTGACATAGTAATCTCTGTTCCTCTTTACCTAATGTGACAGATTACCTGATTCTGCTTGTCTTTTCCTAGTTTTAACCTCCACAGTGAACAGATATCAAGATATTGCCTCCTCTAGCTATAACCATAGCAACAAGACAAAATATGGCAGTGTTATTTCTCTGTTTTCATTTTCATTCCAATCTTCTTTCTTTCCCAAATTCAGGATATTAGTATAGTTGAAGTAGAGAATGATGGCAATGTCAGTGGATTAAACATGGAATAAATACAAATATGCTATGGGATAGTCAAGCCACATCACTCAAATCCTTCTCTTCCACCTCCACAGCACAGCATGTGGATCCATGTGTCCCTTCCAGCTGAAGAATCAGTAATCATGAAGTTATCAGATACACTTATTTTTTGTCTCCCAACAGCGATTCCAGATGATTTAGTTCATGTTAACATTATACTGTGTTAGTAGCAGTAACAGCTGCAGCCACAAGGTGTGTGTAAAAATGTGAACAAATGCTTTTGACTGCATGCAACATGTTTAGTGCAGCCATTTCACACTGGCTACTGCTTCTTATATACAGTCCATTTTTAACAGAAGAATGTTTTAGCAACAATCATTGACTGGATTATTGAGTCATTAATCACTACATTTTCTTTCTCTATATATTTGACTGTCATGTAACAGCTTTCTGCAAATCCTGTATCTTCTGCTACCTATGAACTAATTTAACTACTGTAGTAGCATCACATTTATGATAACTTTAGATTACTGTCTTTCTTTCAATGGTGTATTGTACTTTTCTGAATTATAAACATACACAAAAAACATACCCCCCCCCAAAAAAAAAAGAAAAAAAAAGGTAATGAAAACAGCAAAATATCAGAGTATGATGTTGGCCATGATACAGTCATTGTTATATGCAAAGATAGCCATGACACTGTAGTGTTGAAAACTAACTATACTCTTTGTGGCAGACTGAAAGGATTACATCCTCCTGTTAACACACCTGGAGTAACATAGGATATACTGAACCTATGTAGCTTATGAAAGATTCTGGCTAGAAAAGATAAGGTTCTTTTATTTATTGTAATTTAAGTCAGATAAAATTCAATAATCAGGGTGAAATTCTCACTCTCAGTTGTAAACCACAGATAGGCAACTGTTTGAGATGATTAACTTTTCATATTTGTATCTGAGTTTCTCTCTTTTTTCTACTAAATATTATAAAAATAATGTATTTATTTCCACTGTATACATTTTTACCTACTTCACAGTGTATTTAATATATTAAAATCTAATTAATAGAATTTCAATTCTGCTAGAACAATTCTTACACACCGGTAATTATGATTAATGCACATGGGATACAAATTCTAGTAATACTGATGATAATAAAGACTGTGTTAAATACATAGTAGATGTAATCACTTACTTAAGACTACTTAAAAAGTGCCAGCATTTTGACTTGAACGGATAGAGTATTAACGTCTGTTGTTCTTTTTCAGAGCCTTCCATGATGCATGTCTGTAAGTGCAGCTGTTTATGTGCCAGAATGCCTGTGTGCAATGGTATTGCTGACGCAAAATAATACCTGCTCCTTTTCATAGAAAGAAAATATAAATAATCTACATCACAGTTTTGCTGCCTTTCCATGAGATAGAGATTTGCTATTTCTATGTGTATTCTTGTTTACTTGTTGAGTTGAAGCTTTGTATTTAATTGAGTAAAACAGGATCTCTAAAATGCAGTAAAGTTCAAAAGTAAACCAAAGATTAATTCATTGTGGTGTATCTGAATGCCTAACCCTGCAAAAAGAGATTCACTTTTCAGGAAAGAAGTTTCTAAAACTGTGGGAATTAAATTCATTTTTTCATCATGGTGATGTGCACAAATACTAAGATCTTAAGAATGTCGTCAAATTACTACATATTGCATTAAACAGATGTAATTTGTAAATATATTTGGCTCATAAATTAAGAGTCAGCTAGTTTTGTTTAGTCATTCTGTACTGAGTTATAATGGGACCTTTTCTAGAATGCGTGTGTAAGACTTAGCTTGCTTTAAATTTCTTGAATTACTTTGAAAGCCAATGCACCTTTGGCAGCCTGTGGCATATGCTTGAATGTTTTTTATCATCAACATTATGTTAGTCAAGAGATGAAAAGGTAAAGGGAGCAATTGTACATAAGATATGTTTACAATGCATAATTATTTGTTTTGCATATAGTTTTTTGAATCTGAATTCTCACTGAGATCAACAAGTCTTTAATTACATAACATAAGGAAATAGTAAAGTTTTGGATTTTTCTTGTCATATCAACGAATGAACTTCTGAAACTTAAAATGGTGTGGAAGACAGAAACAAAGAAATAGGAGGAAGTGTGTAACATTTTAAGTACAATTTCATTCCTGCTTAGCTACTCTTCTTATTCCTAGTTTCTTTCACTTCAAATTGCTAGCATTAGTTCTGTTTTTTCTTAGATTTTAGCACAATAAAACTTCAGTAAGTCCTAAAATTTTCTTCAGTCATTAAATCAGTTTTTGTTTTCAGTATCAATTTTCTCCATAAAAGGAAATTTTACTACATGTAGCTGTAATTCTAATCTTTATTTTTCTTACTAGAAACAAATACTTTCATCCATTTTTCTCTATCCTGGCTTCCTTTTTCTCTGTCTCTGTCTTACTTTGCTATGAAACCTTTTGTAGGGAAAATATATCAGTAATTTCTGAATCAACTATGTAGTTTCAGAAGACAATTCAGATACAGTAATAAGGTACAATGCTTCCCATTTGTCTTCTGACATATTTTACTGTCCTTTATTTGTTTCTGATTTCACATTTTGTTAGCATTTTAATTGTTCTGATTGACATCTTTTTCTCATAATACTTTATTACTCTTGTTTTGATATCCTATGTATTTTTCTTTATAAATCCATTTAATCTTGAATAATTAATGAAAATAATCATAGGTCTCTAGACACTGGTTTTGGCATGTAGTCTTCCTGTTAGCCATCAGCTTACGAAATATAATGCTCCTATGAGGGTAGTTTTAAAAAGCCATACAATGCAGTTATTCACTTCCACAAAGTAAAAATCACAATTTGTTAATACTTTCCTAAGGTGGATATTATATTTTGGCAATAGATCACAGTAAGGCTGCAGCTTTTCAAAATCTGGCAAAGTAAAGGAGAGTCACCAGATGGAGTCCTCAGGTAACATACTGAAATCAATGTAGTTTATTAATACGGAAGTGTTTGGGTAAGCTGTGTATTAATCTCAACCTTCAAAAGGAGACTGACAGTGACTTGTCAGATTTTGGAGTTCACAGAAAAAGAGATGCTGGTAACTGATGAAGTTATTCCACATATTTACCTAGATTTATTTTAAAGTATTTTTGGAAGGTTTATCTACCATGTGCCACTCTATTCCTCTGTCTTCCCAGCCAAATAGATAGAGTTCAGCCTACCCATTTAAAAGGAGCCCAGGCTGAATAATTATATACTCCAATTGTTCTCCATCTGCTGCTTGCTTGATCTACAAATGCCTTTTCTTGTACCAGGAAGCAAACAGCAGAAATTCAGCTGTTCAGAGTTTCCATCTCGGAAACTGCAAGTTGCAGTGTTCCAGTAGCTAGAAGAAGATCCTATTCCTGCATATAATTAAGTATAGGTTAAAATATATAAGAAGGGAAAATCATTTAAAAAATGCAAATGATCTTGTTTTTTTCTTGGACTAACACTAAAGAGCAAGCAGAAAAACAATCAAGCAGCAGATAAGCTGCCTGTGACACCTTTTTCTAAGCTAGAGCTCTGCAAGTTAGAACACATGCTGCACCCTTGGAAATGCGGATGATAGCAATATCCATATGGTACTAGCAAACACTTCTTGGGGTCAGGTTCATATTTTTTCTGGATTCATGTGCCTCCAGGCTTTTTACATGAAGGCCATTTATTAAAACCACAGAGTAGCTCTTATCTTTTTAAAGCTAGCCTTACAAGGATAGAAAAGGTTGCTGTGTCTAAAGCTTGGAATCAAGTGATACAAATCTGATTTCTTCTAAATGCATATTTGGCATGAAAAAAAAGTCTAAGAGCAGAAACTATGGGGGTTTTATCCCTTATGTTGCCAAAATACGCAATGACAAAATTTTCCAAGTGAAAATGCTTGCATTTCTTTCTTTTTAAAATTTGTTATAATATGCTTTTTTTTGTGATATAAATAGATTTTTCCTAGTTGAGCTGCATGTTTTACTTGAATTAAAAGAAAATAAAAGGACATTTTTACTAGCAACATTGATTTTTTCTGGATAGACAGACACTTTCCAAATAAATTATTTTCACAACTAAAATTTAATCTTTTTGAAAAGAGCTAATTTATTTTAAAACCTGCATTTTAAAATTGTAACATGCTATAACCTGAAAGATCTATGTGACTGTAGGGTACACTGGAGCAAAAATCTTCTAGTAACAACATTTTATGGTGGACAGCAAAATCATAGATGTACATGTGGAAGGAGGGAAAACAACCCCACCTGATACTGATTATATATTAAAAAAGCACCACCCAAAAAAATTAAAGTGGGAAAAGCTGAAAAAATAATATATATGTAAGTTATTAATATCTTTAGTAGAATATATGTTTAAAGACTAACTTTTTTTCACAGTTGTGTAGACTATGCTACTCTTAAATAATCAGGGATATCACTTTATTGGGTGTCTGGGTGCTGGCAGCGGGAGCTGCATGGGAGGTGTCTGTGAGGAGAGGTCGGGGTTGCCCCTTGTCAGATATAGCCAGTTCCAGTAGTCTCCAACGGACCCACCCCAGGGCACAGCTGAGCCCCTCAGCCAAGATGACGCCTCGGGGAAAATACATGTAAGAGCAGAAAACACTGCACAAAAGTGTGAGGAGGAAAAACAAGGAAAAAGAATGAGAAACAGTCATGTGAGCATGAAGAAGTAGCAGAGATTCTGCTGGAAGCTACTTCAAGACCTATGGATGCTAGGGAGGTGATTAGTGACAGACGTGGCTTCACAAAGGGCAAATTGCATCTGACTAATCTGGTGGCCTCCTATGATCGAGTGACTACTTTGGTGGCTAAGGGAAAAGCAATTGATGTCATCTACCTCAACTTTTGTAACGCATTTGATAAGATACTACATATCCTTGTTGATAAATTGGAAAGATATGGCTTTGATTGATTGATGGACTATTCAATGGATAAGGAATTGGTTGGATGGCCACATCCAGAGATGCAGTCAACTATGTCCAAATGAAGATCAGTAACAAGTGGTGACCCTCAGGGGTCTGTTCTGGGACAGGTACTGTTCAATACCTTTGTTAATGACATAAACAGTGGGATTGAGTGCACCCTCAGCAAATTTGTGGATGAATTGAGTGGTGTGGTTGATATGCTTGAGCAAAGAGATGTCATCCAGAGAGACATGGACGGTCTTGAGAAATGGGTCAATGTGAACCTCAAGAATGGGATAAGACACTGGAACAGGTTGCCCAGAGAAGTTGTGGATGTCCCACCAATGGAAACATTCAAGGTCACATTGGAGGGCCTTTGAGCAACCTGATCTAGTGAAAGATGACCCTGCCCATGGCAGGGGTGTTGGAACTAGATGAACTTTAAATGTCCCTTCCAGCTTAAACCATTCCCCTGCAGCCCATGGAGAGACTATGATGGAGCAGATATCCACACTGCAGCCTGTGGGAAAGGCCCATGCTGGTGTGGGGAAATACTGTGAGGAAGAAGACACACCATAGAAAAACTGTTATGGACTGACCATCCCCAGCCCCCCATTCCTCAGCCCCCCTGCACCACTTGAGAGGGGGAGGTAGAGGATTTAGGAATAAAGGAGTGAAGTTGAGCCTGGGAAGAAGGCTGAGGGTGAGGGAAAATGTTTTAGAGTTTCGGGGTTGGGTTTTTTGCCTGTTTCTCATAATCCTATTCTTTAATTGCCAATAAATTAAATTAATCTTCCCCAAGCTGAGCCTGTTTTGCCCATAACAGTAACTGGTAAGCAATCTCCTTGTCTCTATTTCGACCCATAAGCTTTTCATCTCATTTTTTCCTTTTGCCCTGTTGAGGCAGGGAAGTGAGAGAGCGACTGGGTGGGCATCTGGCAGCCAGCCAAGATCAATGGACAGCAACACTGCAGTTGAGAAATACCAGACAGTATGTCGAATTTTGAACTATTTCATGCATCAGCCTCTGTAGCTCATGCAGCAGGATGCCTGCATTGTCACGATTAAGAGTGTGCCAACGTTCCTTTCGTAAAACCTTTACGTTCAGGGGATTAGAATTACATGGCATTAAGAATTCTTTCTGAGCTGAAACTAAGCATACGGTACTTAGGCTGTAATGGCAATGCTGATGATGTGTTAGACTCTTGTAATACGACTACTAATATTCATTTCTCAAGCATTCAGTTCTAACGATCTCGGTGCTAGACTTGCGAAATGACACGGGTACTGTAACACTGAGCTTTGCAATGTCTCACTCCCAGAGGGGAATCAACCCTTCTGAGCAACTTGCCTGTACTCCCTGTACAATATACTGGAAATTTAAAGCACTCTGAAGGAGGATCCCAGCTGGCAGCATGCTGAGCAGAAGACTGCCAAGCTAATCACTAGGAGACACTGCAGAAAGGGTAACTTCTTTCTTTCAAGGTACAGAGAAGGCGGTATATTTAAAATGCCTGTGGTATAAGCAATGCCATTACAGATGTCATTTATTTATCTGGATTTTTATAAGAAATTGCTTTTAAAATGGAAATGAAATAACAATTATAAAGGTATTTTAATACATAATCTTTTTCTTTTTTTTTTTTTTAATTAAGCAGGGGTTTGGCTTACATTGAATTTTTGTAGTAGACAGTCTCAGAAGGAATAACTTGAAAAATCAACTTCATTACAGAAAAGCTCACTGTCAGAAGTTTCTGTAGAAGTTTGTTGTGCCCTCAAATGTTTTTATTTTGAGCATGCCACATGAAGAGTTGATAAGGGGTTTTGTTACAGCTATTTTGTCTGTGGTTTTCTCATAAATACATTCTTTCCTAGTCCTTGAAGTTGTATGTAGAGTTTAAAGAAATTTTAAATTTGCTTCAAATGAAAACAAGAAAAAGCAAGTTTGATTAAGATGTTCATAAGAGGCGTTGATATTAAAGATGATAATTAAAGTATTTTATTAAACTTGTTCTCTGTTCAATGCCTTTCAGCTTGTCGGGCGAAATTATTGCTACAGGTGTTTTCATCTTAAGAACGAAACAAAATGATAAGGGATTAGAGAACAAAATCCTTGTAGGAATACATCTTTTAGTTACTGTATTGATGTTACTGTTGTCTGCTGTGTGATGCAGCAGATGAAAATTTAATGTCTATATCTCTTTTAGTAATTTATAGAACTAATCACTATGACAGGTAGTCTTAAATATATAATACCTTCTTTTCTGTCTTTTTAGGTTAATGTATAGAGAGTAAAATCCCTGCTGAACGTTCCCAAACGGAAATATGTAATATGCACTTCAATCATTGCAGTATGTGAAACAGTCCTTCACACATGGCAAGTGTTAGGGAACAAAGTATGGGATAAATAGATTTTATGCTACTTATGTCCTGCTGTACAAGAATCATCAACACTACAACAACTACTAAATGTAACATAACGTATAAGGCTGATAGACCTCCGTTTTCACCCATTTGGGACCATGAATCACTGCTTCAACAGATGCATTGAATGGGTTACAAAATCTACCTATTGAGAAATTATTTTGGATGAAATCCAGTAATCTTTCAAGGTTTCAAGAATAAAATAATAATTTTAAAAATCAGCTATCAGCAAAATAGATGTCCAGAGGAATATGAAGCGCAGAGCATGCAAAGCTCAGGTTCAGCAAGGTTCAGAACTCTCAGCAGTTCATGGCTGGATCTCACTGTGTCCAGTAGCTCTGCAAAGTCATGGGTAGCCATGGCCTACTTCAACTCTTAATGAGAGCATACATTCAGTTCCATTTATATTCAGAACTGTATTAACAATTAACAAAAAAACCCCAGCTCCTTCTGTGAAAGAAATATGTTGGCACAAATTCTGTTTCTCCGTTTCTGGTCATGCAAGTACCACACAATTGTTTGGATCCTGTGTTGTTTATCGAAACTGTCACTTTCTTTTAACGTTCATCACTTTGAGTTGTATGTAGACTTAGTTCCAGCCTTTGTAAAATCATTACTAAGCAAAATTTGGCTCCTGGCAGGCTTTATACTCTGAACGTTGGTCAAGCTGTGGATATTGAAAAAGGTAGCTTTGAAATTAATTAATGTGGACTTAATAATTAAAACAGCAGTATCAGCACCCAGTAATTTCTGCTACATTAGTCAGTTTGCAGAGTTTATTTAGTTTATCTGAATTAATTCTCCTTTCAGCACAGTCATTTATTTTCAAGGTAACTTCTGTTTAGAACTATTCAGCCATCCTACTGAAAAGAATGCAATATGGTATTAGGGAATTACATTGTACCTCTCTTTTTATCTTAAAAGCCTCCAAGTGTGTGTTGTGGTTGTAATGGGAAAAATGTAACTGTTTTCCTAATAGAATGACATTTCCTAAGGTACATTTATGTAGCTATGAGCAGTACATTGCATCTTATATGGCAGAAGCTGTTAAAACTGGCACATTAAAGAGTTTGCCTGCTTTGCTCAGCAAAAAAATAATGATGCTAATCTCTTTATAACTTAAGATTCCTAAAGCCAGATCCTGAATTACACTAGACTTCACCTACTGTAACTGAAAAGAATGCAACAGAGATCTTGGCCATCCTTCAGGTCCCAGTGTGTAGGACAGCCAGCACTACGTAGCACTGAGCACAACCCAAGACAACATTTGGATAATTTCTACCAGCCAAACACAATCCTGCAGGTCTCCCACCGTTACGACCATTACATAACAACCAGTAAGCTCAGAAAAATAGGAAATATAAATCTGTTGTTGTTATGCTAAGCAATAACTGGATATATCAGGGTTAGTATTATGATAAGATATTAAACCCTTAACAGACTTTAATGGAATAAAGATGGGAAATATATTGAATTAAAATCTCTTTGCAGTCAGTTTTCATTGAAATCTCCATGAACAGTTTTTTAAATGTTCAATTAGAAAAGTCTGAAACAAAAAACTTGTTATGCTAGTTCACCAAAACCCATCCAATAAATTAATCATTTCTGGTTGATCCCAGGAAAGAAGAGAAAATTGAAATGAAGGCTAAGGCCCGACTGGAATTAAATCTGGCAAGGGAGGTTAAGGACACCAGGAAAGGCTTCTATAGGTACATTGGGAGCAAAAGGAAGACTAGGGAAAATGTGGGCCCGCTGCTGAACGAGGCGGGTGACCTGGTGACACTGGACACAGAGAAGGCAGAGTTACTGAATACCTTCTTTGCTTCAGTGTTCACTGCTAGGACTGGCCCTCAGGACTCCCAGACTCTGGAGATA
>VZSC01001434.1:13040-26199 GCA_013398225.1 Steatornis caripensis
AGTTCCACCTGAACATGAGGAGGAACTTCTTTACTGTGAGGGTGACAGAGCACTGGAACAGGCTGCCCAGAGAGGTTGTGGAGTCTCCTTCTCTGGAGATGTTCAAAACCCGCCTGGATGCATTGCTGTGCAACCTGCTCTAGGCTAACCTGCTTTAGCAGGGGGGTTGGACTAGATGATCTCTAGAGGTCCCTTCCAACCCCTACCATTCTATGATTCTATGATTCTATGATTCTATGAATCTTTTATTTTCTTTACAGTTTGTTGAAACAGATTGGTCTGGACAGCAAAACAAATTTAGAAATGGACATCCAAATACAAAACAAATTTAGAAATGGACATCCAAATACAAACTCTCTGAAGAAAAGAGGCAGAGAATAGAAAGGAATATGACACAGAAAGACAAGTAGTATGAACAGTCACACCGTTGATTGTGGACCTGGAAATAAAATGTTGGTCTTCTACATTCCTATTTAGGCATCTATTTACAAGTTCCAATTACTTTCAGAATTACTAATATAATGATATATCTTTCAAAGCAACTCTGAAAAACTGACCAAATTTTTGACGGAACTATAGTATCTCCATATGTTTATTACACTAATATTTCTGGTAAGTAAATGTATTTCTTACTGTCTTTTTTTTTAAAAAAACACCTTCAAAACTTAAATATTTCACATATAATGCCCTAATACACTCTATATTGCAGAAACATAAATATATATTCCTTTCACATAAGTATTGACATTTGATGTGAAAATACAATTTTCCTTACAAAAAACTTTCTAGGTGTTTTATTTCAAGGAATGTTAACTACGTTCCTTTTAACCGTTTTTTTTTTAATAAACCATGTAAATAACAGGTAAAATTGATTTGTGAGCTTGTCCTTGACGAAGCATAGAAGTGTTTCCATCTGGAACTGATTATGTTTAATCTTCTGTGCTACAGACGGAAAGTAATCCAAAAGACAACAGCAAATAATTGTGCTTGTACTTTGGTTTAAGTCTGCGTTATCAGTGTTATTGAAAAATATAGATAAATAGCAGAAGATAGCTCACATTGTTCAAACAAGTATTTCTTGATAGGAATAATATTTTCCTTTTTGAGTCAGGATCATTTCTAGTAGATGGAAGTTTAACAGTTCTAAAACACTCTTGAAGAACGAATGTCATTGTTCCTTTGTGTCTCTTGCAAAATATTTTCCTTAAGTGGTATTTAAAATAAATTGCACGTTCTAACCTTAAGGAAAAGACAGAGTACTCTAATGCTGGAGACTGTATGTTTTCTTGTTATCTTTTGGGTTTGTTTTAAGGATTTATATCAATAAGAGATTGACATAATTGGCCTTCTACTGTAGTGAGAAAAAATATTCTAGTTCCACACTGCTGATGGAAAAGACTAGTTGGGTCACCAAGGTCACAGCCCCTTGAACTATCATCACTTTATGCATTCTCTTTCCTCCAGAGAAGCTTATCCACAAAGCTCCATTACCATGAAACATCCTATCAGTAAGAAAAGGGGGGGGAGGGGGAGGGGGGAAAGAGAAAAAAAGCAACAGAAGGAAGGAAAATGAAGAACTGATTTCCACAGAAGTATAGTGTTATTATAAGTGAGTATGTCCTCATACTCATCTTTGTTCAAATTTATCCCTCGGCAAATGCTTTTGCTAGACTAGGATCTATCAAAACCATTGCATTCTTAGGTTCCCTTTGTTTTGTTAACCTCCAGAAGGATTCAAGTGGGGACGTACGGGTACTTTAGAAGTGATCATTTCAACTTTAGATCAGCTAATTATTTTCACATGAAATTGCCCTTAGTGGAGGTCATGATTTAACTTGGGCACATTGAATTGTGTGTGTCCAAGCTGAAATTCAGTGAAGCAGTGCAGTTAGCAATTCTACACTTCAGACCTTGAATGATCCCAAGTGATCATAGTTATAACATTTAACTGTTCCTACAGAGATACACAGCTCTGGTAGTTCAGCAACCGTAAAATACTGTGCAATGGTGTGGCTCATTATTGCCTCAGAAAATAAAAGCTTTCCTTTAGAGATTGCAGTCACATAGTATTAGAGCAGTTTCAAATCAGTAGTCCAAGCTACCTGCCAATGCCATCTAGTTGATGTTAGACACCAAACCTCCACAGGGACACCCATGCCAACACAGAATTCCCTAGAAGATGGCATATACCTGTTTGGGTTGGATGCAATTTGCCTAACTCATTTCAAATTGCGATAACTAGCATAGCGAGGATCTGTACTAAACAATACCACAGAATTGAGTTTTCTACATGGATATTACCCCAGGGTCACTTGGCTGTGGGCTTAGTATGGAAAACATAGCCAAGGGATGTATTTGAATTTGAGCCCACATCCATGCTCAAGATGTGTGTGTTGCATAGCCTGAGTGCTACCCCCACATATCGTATGACATATTCCTAACCTGCTCGAACAACTGATGTTTAATAGCTTCACTGCAATGTTAGGAGAGGACGTTATGGTTGACAGGGGGTTGAACACGACCAGCCAACTAATTAGCAAATACCTGGTTTGGTGTGTGTTCTAATTCAGAAAAGGCAGCACTAGACTTCAATGTTCAATACTTTTTACTGACTCAGTTGTCTTAAGCCTCCTTAAGAGCCATTAAAATGTCATACAATTTTGCAGCAAGTTCTTGAATTTCTTCTATCAGTACTACAGCACAGTGCAAAGTGCTGCCATTACTATATATCTTTGTATTTCTTAAAATTTTCTGCATGTAGGTATCACCAGATCTCCAGATTACAACTATTTAAATACCTGCACATTAAAAATCATATGTGCAAAGTAGACATAAGAATTATTTTTGCACGGTCAATAAATTCTTCCCCATTCCTGTAGATCATGTGGATATTTTACATTTTTTTTTAATATATTTAACCACCAAATTACATGTATTCTCTGTGGCTCTTTGTGTGAAATTCTAAATGTTTTCAGAGCTTCAACTACAGCAACTCTGTGACATTGTTATATAAGAATTAAATACATGTGCATTCTCTCTGCACTGTAGATTGTGAAATGGAGAATTCCCAGAAGGGAGTTTTAACTAGATCACTATCAAGTGTTGGAGAATGTTCATGGATGATGTGTGAATTGTTAGTCACAGGCTTTTTCAGCAGATCTTCTCATCACTCCAGAATTTTAAAATCCTCATTTACGTCAGCAGGCCGTTGAACTAAAACTATATTTCTTACGAAAGATGTGATGTATACAATAAAGTGGATGAATACATTCCACTGAAGATTAATGCAACTTTTACAGCGTCATCTTTTTTCACATTAAGGCATTTCTGTAGATTATTAAGGCTGAATTCATTCCTCTCAAGTCATCATAAATGCAGACAGTTTACAGTATTTGCACCAAGATCTCTTACTAAATTTTTCAGGAAAGAACATCAAGAAAATCGGTAAAAGCAATTTTTACAGTTTCACTTCTAAATGTTATAATTGCTTGTGTGCTGCAATAGAACCCAGAATTCCCATCTGAGCACTGAAATTTTTCATCTAGGCAATATATAAATAACATAAGACTAGACAGTACAAAAACTAAGATAGTTTCCCCACCATCACCACATGCACAAGAAGAAATGATCAGAGAACCATGTATCATCCTAACTGAATTATTTAAAAGATTACTTTTCATCATCTGAGCTGAAATAATTCTTTGTACATAAGCTTTTACACTATTGCTATCCAAAACAGTACAGATAAAACCATGAAAAGGGTTCAAGTGAATCTGTGTCATTTTAATTTAAAAGAACGGAAGTACTCATATGGTCACTCATGGTGTTTCAGTAAAGGGAGTAGCTAACAGCATTCCCAATGCATGTCTGGTCATGCCTAAAATATAGAAGGGGGAAAAAAAAAAAGAAAAAGTGGGCACAGATAGGGAAGTACAACTTTCTTGATCTTCAGCGTTCTGTGCAAAATTGAAATGTGCTTCCTTATGGAAAAAGATTTACTTCATCTTCATCCAGGAAGTGAAAAATTCAGTATTGTGTCATTGGTAGTATTGATTACAGAGAGAGAAGCATGGCTTGGAAATCTAAGTGTAGTGTTTTGAAACTGTCAGTAGGGAATGAGGGAAGTGGAAAGGGTCAGTGGAGGTTTGTAGGCTTAGAAGGAGGTAAGAGAAGGAGGGTTCAGTGGAGTAAAGATGCGGGAACATAAGAAGTCAATCCAATCTTTTTAAGGATGATGGTGGCAAAAAGAGTGTCAGGTATCCACAGGGACTTGAAAACCTGTGGATCTGGGATGGAATGACACAACATCCTTATATCCTTAACTGAGAAACAAGCATCCTGCTTGCCAGCGATTGCTTTCTCCAAAAGTATGCCCTCTGACCACTCCTCTCGCACAATTGTGTCTGTATTTCCTAACCACTGCAGCAGCTCCTGCTCGAGCTGCTGCTATGTCAGCAGGGAGCAGCTTGACTGGTTAGGCCTATCCATGAAACTTGCAGAAGATGTCCTCTTCAGCAATATTGAGCAGGAAGGTAGGCAGCAATTTTGGAACCCCAGTAACATAGTGATTGACAAGATGTGAGAAGGTATTAAGAAAAAGAAAACTATAGCTTGAAAATCACGTATTTTCCCTGAAAACACATAAGGACTTAACTAGATCAAATCTCCATATGAATTTGTGGTGTCAACTAGAGAAAGATTTAAACAGTAGGCCAAGTAAAGAATAATAATTTTGTCTGTACAAACTTGTGACTCTGCAATTTGACTTTGTCAGTCTTTTTTCGTGAACACATTTTTGTTTTTACACATGACGACATGTTGTAGGAAGGAGTTCAATATGCTTTGCACATCAGTCTTTTCTTTAATTTCATTAAAAATATTAGCTGCTTGTTCTCGTTCGGTGTCATCGAAATCTTATGTAGTAAATTTCCATTCCTTATCTATCTTTTGTATTTCATATATTATATCATGGGACCCCTATTAGGTTTTCCTCTTTCTCTACCATCTTTTCCCAGCAATTTCTTTTGCAGCCTTAGAAGTCCAGTGTATTTCATGTTTCTTTGTGCAGAAACTGTTTCTGACCTTTCCTCATCTTTCGATGTTGTGTAGTTCTATTTGCATATACTTCTATTATGTAATATTATATGCATATTTTACATCTATATCTATTTATGTTCATATACTTAGAGAAAGGAGTAAACAGACGTGAGATCATCAGATCTGCATACAATATTCAAACTGTAAACATGTTAACTTTATGTAGTGGCATATTACACTTTTGTTTAAGTCCTTGTTTAAGTATTTTTCATAATTTGTTTTACATAGCAGTAAAAAAAGAAATATTAAAAACCCAACAAATTGTGCCACAATTGCTAGGTTGACTACACTTATTCCACACAAATGTCAAGATTCTGCAAAACTTCCACTTAAGTTTCTGCCTCTTGGAATTGGCAGCTAAGGTCTTCTTCTTCTGGAGTGGATATTTATGCTTCAGTCTCTGAAATTTATAATGTTTTCAGTGATCCTGTACCTGTACTCTTTTCTTTTCTCAGGGGCTAATAGTGGGTTATTTAGTGAATTAGCTAGATCTCATAAGAAAAAGTTAGTTTTGAACAAAAACAAATCTATAAAGCCTGCCAGAAAATGACATAAAACTTAACTTTCTTAAACAGGTAATCTCTCAACAATTTAGTCAATCTTAACCATGCAGTAGAGGTAGGATTAAAATATTTTGTTGTCTTGATCAGAGTCCTACATCATTTTTTGAATTGAATGTGATTTGCCTTGTCTGTAAGTCAGCACTACCACTTAATGTAGTTTCAGGTTCTTTGTGTTACCAGTCTTCCTGAACATTATAAAGGATAAAACATTACTCCCACTAGCTGTAAAACTAAAAAAACATTGACAACTTCGTTAATCCAGACTTGGGATCTTGTGTTAATTACCCCTTCTGGGGCTCTCTTCCTTAAAATATCCCTCGTCTGAACCATTTGGGCAGGAAAACAATAGGAAGCAAATAAATAAAAATACATCCGTCATAAAGAAGAATTATGCTATAGTCTCTGAATATTCTATGCTTTCAAAGTATCTGCAACTAGAAATTATACAAACAGCATCTTGAAATTAAGCACTATGAGAACAGAAAAAATTTCTAATCTAAGATTTGGCTCACACATGTGAGGCTCCTGGGCTACAAATGTGGCACTCAGAAGTAATGTAAGTACCAAAATTCAAGTCTATAATCCTCAGAACATTCTAAGAGTTTGCTGACACATAAGATTGCCCTAGGAAAATTCTCAAGATACATAGCATGCTGCTGCCATGAATGGCCAGGATTGTTGCCATGTTGGCATGGCTTAGCTACTACAAGCTTGTTTGGTACCTAGTCCTATTAGTAACCTGCGTAGTCAAGCTTTGCTGAAGGCCTCATTTGGAATGGGACATATTCTTTAGTACAGCTAAAAAACACTAAAAAGTCAGGTCAACACAACATTCAGCAGCCATTGCTACTCTCATTGAAAAAAGTGAAAACAAGGATTGAAAAAAGAGAGATATATTTATCCTTATTAAATATTGTATCATATTAGTACTCACTCAGAAGCTGGGAGATCCAGCCTCAATATCCTTCTTAACATAAGGATGTTCAAACTCAGGTTCCCATCCCAAGCTTGAAGCCAGTGGCAAAGATCGACAGGTTAATTTGTTACATGTTTCTGAGGAACCTGTGCTGATGAGAGTGCTACACCATTCATTCAATTTATAAAGCTTTCAAATGAAAATCAGCAATCTATTTTTTTTTTCTGGTTATACAGGCTAAGTGGAAAAACAAAGAGAAATATGATAAAGAGAATTCCCACAGAAGAAAAACCATGGTTGTCAGTATCTGTGATAAATTTGACAGATCAACATTTCCCTCTTTTTCTCCTTAAACTTTGATAGTTTTATAGTCTTTTTCTAATTCATTCAGCTAGCAAAGAAACATTTACTTTTCTGATTCTGAACAAGAATCTTGAACAATTTGTATCTAGACTGTGACCATACTGCTATTATATAGAAAAATAGATTGCTATATTCTTATTCTGTTTCCTAGGCATCCACTATTAAACACATTTAGTATCATGATACTGCTCTAGAGGTCTGGTACAACTGTTCTTACAGTTTCACAGGAAATGCTTTTCATCTTTCTGAAAGTACTTATTAATGCACTACTGCTAGTACCTGAAGAATAGAATTTAGCAGGAAGCAGGAATTTTTTTTATTATTATTTTATATTTTTTTTACATCTAACTTGACAGTTTTGTGGAGTTGTTTATGATTAACTTATGTGGAAATTACAGGTATATTCTATTCAGTGGATATTGGATTTATTTAATAACTCTACATCTACTGTAACTGTACTATTTAATGTATCTTTCTCCATCAGATACAACTGGAACCGAAATTCTGTCTGAATGGATTCTGTCAAGATTTCCTCCACCTTTTAGTTTAATCTTTACCCAGCCCTATCACTGTAATCCCATTTCCCCAAAAACATCAATAAAAATTGTAGCTTGTCTGTATTAGTTGCTTTGATGAGGCCACATCATAGTTTAACAAACATTTTTCTCTTTTAACCATTGATGTGATGCATTTTGAATTGGCAATCAGTGTTTTTATATTTATAAATTTGCAGTTAGAAATTAGTTGTTGGTTATGAGGAGCACCTGTTCTGTCTGTATTTGGCATAGCTGTAATTGGGATAATGTTCGCTAACCAAGGAAGACAGGATAGATTACAGCAGAGCAATTCTGAGACCGTACTAGCTGTCAAACTGAGTTATAAACCACTTTTCAGTGTCATTGATCTTTACATGAAACCTCCATCACTCAGCGGAATCACTAGGGAATGCAACTAATCTAAGAAAAAATTATACTCTTGTCCCCCTATCTTTTTTTTTCTTCATCTTATACACAGTAGAAAAGTGACCACTTGCTGTATTTGTAGAAGCATCCACAAAATAGGCACGTTCACCTAGTATGAAGGTTCAGAACTTAGCATATTGGTAGGTGAGAAGTTTGTGTTTAGCTACAAGCATATTCCAGTCTAGGTATACCTTGCTGATTTCTCACTTGTATTTTTCTATGAGAAAATTTCTTTGCAGTCAGCATAGGTTCCTCTGAAGTTGGTTTAGAAGCTAAAGCAGTTTATTAGAAATACATTTAGTATATTTATCTAGTTGACCATTAATTAACATATTGGTATATTTCCAAATTTTCACAGGTATCTGTTTATTTACATGGTTTTATAAAATCCTCCTGCTGTTTATTTAGACTAAGAAAATATGCAGACATCAATGGCAGTATCCGTAAACAAGTAGTTGTAATAAAGAAAACAAAGAAGTCTTAAGGCAATCATTCATTTAAATAAAAAAACCCAAAAAATTCTAAATTACAGAACAGTTGGAATTCATCCTGAGTAGTATTCACTTCATTTAAATTTAGTACTCTATTTCTCTATACATTTACGGTACCCAAAGATGTCTGTGATATCTTCATGGAGCTGGTAGAAGCTAAGCATCATCAGCTGAAAAACCATTTTCTATGTGAGAGGAGCAAAAGAGATACACTAATAGCATCTTGAATGGCAATAGATGCCTAGTTTGATCAGCTGAACTCAGCATTAGGTGTCTGAAGTGTCTAAATATGAGGAAAGTGTATAATTTCTCATTATAGAAGGTCCCTTATCTATTACACTTCCACAAATTCCGTCACAACACATGTCACTATGACTTTTTAATTAAATATAATCAATTTTGTCTGATTAGGTGATTGATGCCACCAAGTACAAAGTAAAGGGTTGAAAGTAAGTAATGGGACTATATGACACGCAGGTAGACTAGAAAGAAATTAAGCACTAGTTCTGTCAGAACTGCCAAAAGAAATTATGAATATTAGAAAAGGTCCACGCAAGAAACGTATTTCCCCATTGCCTTTGGAGTACATCTGGGGCCAAGGAGGAAGCATTTACAGTTTTCCATTGATAGCTTAGCCTGAGATGGCTTAAAATTATGTCTGTCATGCAGATGTATGATCATTATGCTTTATAGGGATGATGCCACAGACAGCTAGTCAACCTGAGATTGGTCACTTTAGACCCATTAAAACATGTGGTGACTGATTAGCTAATCTTAGTGCTCACAGTGTAGACAGAACTGTAATAAAGGCCATGATAAAGGGAATTATGCACATAAAGTGTTTGTGCTGGATTGTTCCACAGTCCCACAATGGCTAAATCTGAGTACTGGAATGAAAAAAAGTACAGTAGACAGGATGACAGGTTTCAGTTCAGAAGGCATTTCCGACATAGCCACTTGGCTCTCTCACTCCAGCCAGCTTCCTACAACTTAGCACAAATCTAAGTACCAATACCACCTTCTTTGTTTATTACATTCATCTACATGTGGAGTGGAAAGAGCGAGTGAGTAGACAGGTGTGAGGCTTCACTTTCTATAGCTAAACCAAAGAAGAAACCGTTGTGAACAGCACTATATCTTACAGATACAGGCTGCCGTTTCTAGTCCTAAGCTATATATTCACAACTTTATGTCTAAATAAAACAGAGAACATTTTTCACCAAGTGACATGGTCCACATCACATAGCTAAATTTTGCTGTCCTTCCATTTGCCCCCTGATAGTGACTAGCCACATCTACACTTTCTTACTATTAACAGTACCTGAAAGGCACTCTGCTAGGAGCGCTGCCAAGGTATTTTCTGGAAAAGTGCTAAGTGAAACAAGACATTTCTTCCCAGAAGTTTTGTAATGTTTGAGCTGCCTCACCATGATCTTCCCCATGGGCTGCAGTAGAATCTCTGCGCTGGTGCCTGGAGCACCTCCTTCCCCTCCTTATTCCCTGACCTTGGTGCCTGCAGGGTTGTTTCTGTCATATATTCTCACTCCTCTCTCCCATCTGCTCTTGTGCAGCAGTTTTTTTCACCTTCTTAAATACATTATCACAGAGGCACTACCACTGTCTCTGACTGGCTCAGCCCTGGCCAGCATTGAGTCCATCTTGGAGCCGGCTGGCATTGGCTCTGTCATACATGGGGGAAGTTTCTGGCATCTTCTCACAGAAGCCACCTCTGTAGCCCTTGCTGCTACCAAAACTTTGCCATGCAAACCCAATACAAGACTGCTTCCAAAGCATTTTTTAAAAAGTCATGATAGTTAAGACAACAGATGAATAGTGAAAGTTTAAAGTGTTCTGTCATGAAAGCAGGCAGCTTATTAATTTGAACTTTATTTAAAATGAAACTATTACCTCTAGCATATTTGCTGTATTTGGATAATTTGGATTGAGGGAGGAAATGCAACCAGAAGTCTTATATTGTCACTGCCCGAAAGGAGTTGTTTAGGACGACTTCCCTTCCCTTGGGACCAACAACCAAGTTCGTGATACCCTTGAACAAAATTAAGGTGAAATGATAGCAGCCAACCAATTTTATAATTTATTAATACAAAATACAAAGCATGCAGTTAAATATGATAATTCAATGGCAATAACATAACTGGATAAACAACTGCATAAACAAGTCCCGTGCCACACATTCTTACTTAGATCAAGTCAATAAAAACAAAGGGGGAGGGGGAGAGAGAGAGAGAGAGAGAGAGACAGAAAAGAGATTTCATCACCTGTGGATCCAGTGGCTTCCCATCGGTCCTTGTCACTTGGTGTGTTGGTGGTGGGGGTCCCCATCCATTCTTCCCGTGGTACCATTCTTATATAGTTCAAGTCCCAAAGTCTCTGCCCTGTTCTGAGAAACTTCATGCATATTCATGGTGGGTTCGACAAGATGTGGTCTGGTGCTGTGTAGGCTTGGTGTATTTTGAGTGGTCACAGGGGGGCTACTTCGGGGGATGCATCAGACGAGACCCTCCCCAAGGCTGGTGACCTGGCACCCTGCACATGCACAGTCAGCAAAACATCATTTGCACCAAGAAATGTTTAAGGCAAATGTCTATTCATCTGTAAGCCACATATATTACAAGTGAAAGATCTCAAAAAGATCATATTGTCTCTCTCACTGAGCACATCAGCAGCAAAATTATTCTGCCCAAGGCACAGGAAACAAATATTGTTAAGTACAATACTATTTCTGTTATGATCTCTCTACTGTCCTCAAGGACTGTCATGTTTCTGATACCAATTTCTTCATATGTTGCTTTTTGTAAGTCTTTGTACACACTCAGCCTGTTCATCTGTGTTCACAGCTGTGGACTTTCAAGACTGGAGGGACAACCAAGGATGATAGTTCTTCCTGAAGTTCTAGTGCTGTACTAAGAACAAACTACCCTATTTCCTAAGAAAACTGAGCCTAGGATTAGACTAGGATTAGACTAGGATTAGACAATGAAATAAATGTATTACTGTCTTTGACATTCTAAGTAAAATTCAGAATATCTGAATTAACTATTAATAACCTCATCTTGATTTTGTTGTGCTTTATACAAGAGCTATCACTCATAATCTCTAAGGAACAGGGAATGAATTTCACCTTTGGTAATTATTAGCACTAGTAGAAAATATAGTTAGATTATTATTACTAACAATCATTTATGTAAAACTGTAGGATGTGCTATTCTTTACAAAGAAAGATTCTCTGCTGCCAATGTTACTTAAGCTAAACAAAAGACAAAGCAAACTACCGCAAACCACCCCAAACGAAAGCACAGAACAACTCTCATGAAAGCTGAGGAGTGCTGATTTTCACAAAACACAGAGAAATAACTTATAATACGTATTTTAAAGGAAGTCTTAAAAAAAACCCATATAGATGAAGACAAGGTTCATTCTAGATGTACAGATGCAGTGTGTATAGTTGGAGATTCATACGTCCAGTTTAACTTGTTGATCTCAATTCATCTCATCTAATTTTAGGTACAAACATGTATAATCGAAATCACCCTAGCTGGTCTCTTAAAACAGATCAACATCTCCGGAAGGTGAATCAGGACTCAACAGAAACACATGCTGTTATTTAGATGGAAAGCCTTGGCTAATCATAAAAATAAAATTGTAATATATTTTCAGTTTTCTTCTAATGTTTATATCCTTACACATGCACATTGGTAAGAACTTCAGTCTGTATGGCAAAATAAGCTATTAACTCAGTCTGCCTCGCTACCTGAAAGAGGGCTATGGAGCGATCTAGACTGCGAGTTCCTACAGAATTATCTGTATATTACTACTTCATCAACAGGTCTGAATTGAACTCTGACCTGATTTGGCTACAGCCTTCCAGGCATTGTGCTTGTATTGCAGTACAGTTGCTACATAACCAAAGATTCTTCCTGGTTTCCTTCTCTAACAACATTGTTACTATTTGTAAATTAATTGATCCAATAAAATACCGATGAAAGATTCAACTTGTTCTTGGTAATGGAGCAGAAATTTATCCTCACACTAAAAATTTGTGACCTGTTTTCTCCTGAAGCTATCTGACCAATATTTTGTTACAGCCTACATTTACTAGGACAATATCTTGACAACTATGATAAAAGTAAGCTTACAGAATTTCTGAATATTTCATGTTTACCATAAAGGGCATGACGCTACTTTTACTAGACAATAAAAATTTAACAAATTTTTAAAGGAGTTGGAAACTACAAGCCATAATTGTGTATGCATAAATAATACCTAAAGCCAACTGTATATTAGATTTATTACAGCTAATAGTGCTGGAAGTACTTAATCAGCGTCGACTTTCCTGTAGAGGTCTTTACGGACGTAATTAATACCATGTAAGAAGACTAATTCTGGACTTTATTATATATCATTTTAATATACTAAAAAGCTAGAACACAATAAATGATTAGTGAGAGAGTTTCAAAAGATTTATGCATCTGATGAGTACCAAGATATTCTATCCAGCAGTCAGCTTGGTCTCCAGAAAATGTGTTATTTTGCTACTAAAAGGTTTCTTACCTGCCTTCCAAAATGAGAAACAGGCAGTCAACCACCTCAAGGATGACTATGACGACAGTGGATCCTTGTGCGCCCCTCCAGGGAAACCTGCGTGCTCCACTACCTCCCTGAAGTGCCTGTACACCAATGCACGCAGTATGGGGAATAAACAGGAGGAGCTGGAGATCTGTGCATGGTCACGGGGCCACGATCTCA
>VZSC01001434.1:29208-82112 GCA_013398225.1 Steatornis caripensis
TCTCAGTGGTGCCCAGCGACAGGACAAGG
Organism: Steatornis caripensis; assembly: GCA_013398225.1. Classification (NCBI taxonomy): domain Eukaryota; kingdom Metazoa; phylum Chordata; class Aves; order Caprimulgiformes; family Steatornithidae; genus Steatornis; species Steatornis caripensis. Next base: position 29,238 of record VZSC01001434.1, read on the forward strand.
GGCAATGGGCACAAACTGGAACACAGGAAGTTCCACCTGAACATGAGGAGGAACTTCTTTACTGTGAGGGTAACAGAGCACTGGAACAGGCTGCCCAGAGAGGTTGTGGAGTCTCCTTCTCTGGAGATATTCAAAACCCGCCTGGATGCATTCCTGTGCAAAGTGCTCTAGGCTAACCTGCTTTAGCAGGGGGGTTGGACTAGATGATCTCTAGAGGTCCCTTCCAACCCCTACCATTCTATGATTCTATGATTCTACTTTTCACAAAAGTAAATTTTTTAAAGGTTGATTATATTCCTTTCCTTTAGTTCTCTCTCACATACAAACACACACTACACACACTCCCACACAGATTGCTTTGTAGGGATAGTAAAAAATAATCATATTAAAACTAATGAACAAACATAGAAAAATTTAAAAAATGTGAAAAAATATCTCAGATTTTGTCTCAGATAAGTTTCTGAAATCAGCAACCATCAGTGGAATACAATATCTGAATCCCATTTTTATAGTATTTTAATGTTTTCTTGGAAAGATTTTTTTGGCATTTGGTATTACAAGCACATCCTGAAACAGCAAACACAAATTATTTTATGTGATGTAGCCATCAAAAATATTATGTAAAATTAATAAATTGTCGTGTAGGGATTATATATTTCATCAAAAATGTTTTAAGGGCATCTACATCTATCAAACCACACGTTTAAAGGGCTTCAGCATTAATCTTTTTATGGGCTCATTCCCCATTTATAATAAAACTTATTCTTTTCCTCAGAAAGTCTTATATTAGTTTATACTTTATTTTCAAATTTTGTTTTTTCATAAATTCTGCTATATTCAGTCCTCTCCTCTTTATGGAAATGAAAGAGGGTGTAGGTCTACACATGTACATGTAGAAAGATGTAGACTTACTGTACATATCCTGCAAACCAGTTGACTATGAACCAGCTTTGCTTTAGAAGGCCTACAGCCGTATCAGCCCAGGATATAGACACATCCGAGCACACAACAGTGCTTTCAGATGTTCTCAGAACATAATTCACACAACAGGGAAGAGTGAGAGCACAATGTATGTGAAATTATACACATCCATATTTTAACACTGGGTACGTGGAAGCAACCAGGTTACGCCAGCCATAATCCCCTCCTGGAATCAGGCATGAAAGCCCTTTCTTTGAAAGACTGAAGGTTAAGTTCTTTTTCAGAAATTCACATAATTCCAGTCAACATCAACCTTCTTTTTCCACTAGGCCAGTGGTAGAATTCTTCTGCCTTAGCTTTGGATTCTAAAATTTAAGATCCTGATTCAGCTGTCCATTTGCACTACCGTTAAAAATGTGTTTGGCTATCCTATCTGTGTTCCAGTTGCTACTCCAGGACACAGATCTCCCACAGTTTCGAAGACATATCTGTCAGCCACATGTGGAAGTCTTGGATATTCTACAGCATTTGAAACAGTGATGAAAAATTGTGTGTTGGATATTTCAGTTCTGAGAAAATCACCTCCAGGTTAATTTAGTTTCATCCCAAGATTGGTGTCTCAGACTGTTCAGATCAATGCCCCGGGAAAGACTATTTCTCTCCACTGATTAATTGTACGGGGAGCTTAAGCATCTCTGGAGAACCTAGGGTATCCAAAACATCAAAAATGTGTTAGTAAATATGTCAGAAGACCTGTGGAAGACATACACCTGCTTGAGTCTGCAGGGTATGTCTGGGAGCCAGTCAGCTGAAGCGCATAACAAATGACACTTGGTGAATATGTGTGAGCACTGAACTGGTCACCAGAAGAATTCTCTTAGACACAGATTTCTAGTTTTTAGAATTCAAAGGCAGAGTTCAGACAACATAGGCACCTGGTACCATTGTAACGTCCAGGACATCCACAGAGGCTGATGGATTTGCAGCTAGAAGTGAAGTGAATTCCATGGGGCATCTAAAATGTCATGAGACTCCTGTACGGGAGTAAATGAAATAAACAGATCTCTAATGTGAAGCCTAATGGCTCCAGGTTCCATTGAATATTTTGACTTTGGGATCTACTCAGTTAGCTAAATTTACTTGTCTGGTGCTATTTGAAATGCCCTAGGGTACTCAGGACACCCAAACAGGCTGGCAAATAATGCAAGGGGCTTACAAGAGGTATGCTCTAGAGTGTTTCAAAGGACACTAGATGCTGACAGTCAGGCAAGTAAAGTGTATCCTGAGAAAAGCACCTGAGATGGTAATCCAAAGAAATCCTGATGGCACCTACCAAATTCGTAGTGCTCTGTCTGGAGCTGTGTTAACTGGTGGTTCCTGTTCACCAGATTCACCTGATCTTGATGCTTTTTTAAAAGCAGATACTTGAAACTTTTGGCCTGATTCTCCTGTAAGTAATGATCCCTTTGAACTAGTCTGTAGCCTATGAAGGATCCCTAATCAGTTCACAAACTGCCTGGCAGAAAAATCCTTGGCAACGGTCCACTGAGTCCATGATGTTATTCAGTGCTCTTCTGGCAATGGTCCCACCAGAAAGCTTCATAATACAGACATGTCCATTACATGCGGTTAACAATCCTTGTTTGCAGAAATTTTACCAGTTGCACCTGCGTAATATATGCCAACACACTTAAAAACTCTGAACTTATACCAATATAATTCTCCATGTTAACATTTTTATACCAAACTAAGTGTGACTTTTTGGTTTACCTAAAGTTTTTTTCCTAGGCAACACAGGAAATTCCTATTCTGTGGCTTAGAAGATATTTCAGAAAGAAATTCTATGGAGTCCTCTTTGTAAAGCAAGAGAAAGACAAAACTAAAGAATTCATAAGTATAGTTTCCTGAACTGAGATATTTTACCACAAAGGCTGGTGAGAATGACGTTTAAAAAACCCTGCTTTTGTATCTGATAGAAAGATCTAATAGGGAAAAGAACATAGCAGATGCTTTGTGTTCCAGCAGCTATAAATTGCACTGTCCTTTTGGCATTGAGAACCCATTTGAAGAATTAAAGTCTTCCTGAATGCTCAGAAGCCATGGAAATTGCTACTGTTGTTTAAGTATGAAATCACGCCTGTTTACATTACTTTCAAATACTAATAATTTTGATTTAAATTACTGACTTTCTAAATTTACATGTAGATATCAAAGGTAGTTTCTAAGTGTATGTTATTGTGACTAGAAGTTTACATAATTAGAATTATTATAATTAAAAATAAAATAATCAAACTATATAATAACCATTCTCTACTTTCTGTAACTTTATATCATAGTAGCATTTTCAGAATGAAATTGCACTGATGAGAGGTACATGACAGATTTAAATGATTTAGCTGCCTGTGGTACTAAAGAATTATATTCCAGGCTCATATTCATAAGTTATCCTTGGTCAAAAAGAAATAAATATAGAGAACCCAAGCCAGCAGCCTAAACAGAAGCTTCAAGTGTTATCTGAGTTCCTCTGAGATATCTAAGGTATAAGATGCTGACCGATACAATACAGAAACCATGGGAGACCTGCAGAGAAGCAGCTAGTGACTCTTGGGGGTACTGTTGGCCATTCCAAATGATAATACGTTTGGGCAAAGGAAATGAACCCTCTTTCTCTCCTACTTGCCCCATTTGTATAATTTCCCTTCATCTGGGGAATTAGAGAATGAAATATAACTGTCAGATGAATTGTAGGATTTATGCCTTAGATGTGTTTAGACAGAATGATATTTCATGTGCTTATGTCAAGTACTCTTTTATTTCTGTTTTTCCATCATACTGTGAGAATGTTGTGAATATCACTTTTTATCTGGATTCAAAGAAAAGGAGTCTTTGTGAATATTTACATTAGAAGAGAACTATGAACTGCACTAGATTTCAAACTCAGAATAACGTTATTTGAATTATTGTGGGGTAAAGATGAACCTTTTTTTTGAATTTTGCTTGTGAGTTGTTAGAATGCCGGAGATCACCACAGGGAAGTAAATAAGAAAAAAATATCAGAAATATTAAAACTGTCTTGTAAACAAGAATTCTGTTTTACATATATAATGTCAAGAGATGGAAATTTATTAAACTGAAATAAAACTGAAATTTATCATAAAGCAAACAGTCCCTTCAAGGACACAGAAGCATGTAGGATTCTTGTTTGACTTTAGGAAGAATTCAACAATTCTTGCTCTAAATAACTTAGTGTAGACATTAAGGTTTTGCTCACTCTTGAGATGATTAACTGCACCACTAAGCCTGTGGCTATTCTTTATACAAAATTTCACACTGAAGCCCATAAAGTTTATTGTAACTAGTATTTTCCATAAAAACTTTTGACTTCCATGAAGAAATATGTTTGCCTTGGGTTTTTTTCCTTATTTTATATAGGCACTATGCTTACAAGGTAGAACATATTTATACATATGTGACATACATTCACATAAATGCGCATGTTTATAGTTTGAAGGGACAATGATTTTTTTTTCTGTTTCTTGATGAAGACTAGACTTGGGACTATCTGTTAAGCATTACAGAATGCCGATATTTCAACTACGCTTCTCATTGCTGAAGCAGACTTCTTTGTCTTTAATTGAACAAATGCTTTGATCCAGGAAAGGTCCTTAAGTCATTATAGCTTTCAGCATTAACTAGTTCACCTGAAACACTACTAGTGTTAACTGCACAGGCTTTCCAGCCTATTACAAAGCATCTCTAAATCATATAGATGTAGAAAACTAATTCAAAGATAAAAATGATTGTGTATAACTATCAGTAAGATATACGTTCAATTTTGTCAAATTACAAAAAATGTACAACTAAGATTTTTTTAACTTGTTAGAACATTTCATAAGAATCTTTTCATGAATAAATGCAGTAAATAAACTTAAGAGATTCATTTGTAGATAAACAAGAAGAAAAGCAAGAGTAATCTATTTGAGATTGTTTTAGATATAATGAAGAAATTAGTACCGAAATAACATTTTATAATATTAAACCGTTACACTAAGTGGTGTATAACTTTAATTAACACTTTTGATATGAAAATGAGTAGCATCAGCATCACGGATAGCAGTGGTTGAAAAGACATGTTGAAAACTAATGATATATGGGTTGGACTAGATGATCTCTAGAGGTCCCTTCCAACCGCTACCATTCTATGATTCTATGAACAAGACATCCCACAAGACTTCCAAATAACAGATTTTTTCAAGTTTACCAAATTCTCAGTGTGTCAAAGAGCTAAATAGTATACCTGTTGAAAATCTTCTTTAGGATAAGACCCCTCCTTTACAATCTGCTGATTAGTCATGTACAAATGCTAAGTAAAAGATTAACCTAGCCTAATAATAATATGGCACTAAGAAACAGGATCTCTCCATCTCAAACAATATATCTGTGTCTCAAGACAAAAAACACAGAATGATTTAGTGTGTTAACAGTCTATAAAGACTGTTTAGTGTTGCCAAATTCAAAGCGAACTAGGGGAAAGGTAATTCTGGAAGGGGGAGATCACTACCACCGACTCAAAGAGCACCCATTCAAGAAAACTTCTGACTCAAAAGATCAAGGAAGTAGAAATCTTAAAAATTATAGGGAGAATGCACATTAATTTGCATGGTAGGCAAAGAACTTTTAACCAATCACTTAGAAATATGTATATTAATAAATTGAATGTTTATGTTTTGCGTATAAATATGCAAAACTTTGTGACCTCAGTGTGCTAGTCTTGTATCTAGCACCCATATCTGTGCAAATATGCAATAAATTAAATAGCTCAGCCTTGTGTGCCTCTTGTCTTTGCACACTGGGTGGAAGATCCCAGTTTTAGGGACAACATATCTACAGTCAAGAATGGGGATCACATGAGGTATCCTTATTTGTTCTGGAAAGCTACTCTATAGCATCTCTTGACAGAGAGTTACTCTACAGAGGTGAATGGAGAGAACCTAATCAGAATGACTATCAGATGAAGGGAATATGGACATTGAATCCCCCAGATAAAAACCCCAATGTGTTTAACCACAGAAGTCTGAAAACTCATAGGAAAATGCTTGTGTCTTCCATTGCTTTACCTACAACAACCTGAACAAAGAAACCAATTAGTCAGATGAACTGTTCTACCAAAATACTAAAGACTTTTAGCTTTACTATGCCTTTGCTTTTTTCTGTTAGGTTCCTGCTATTTACAGTCTGCAGCAGATAACAATTAAGGATAACAAACAGATAATAAGAGTGATAACTATATTCTTATCACTTCTATTATGCTCAGCTAACCTTGACGCTTTTGTCAGAGGAACTTGAATTGAGCTCACAGATTGACATCATTGCTAGGTTTTTTGCTCTATAAATCCTAATCAGCTATCTTTGAACTGCTGACTGGAATAGAGTTTTCTCATTTTTAACTGTTTATGCAAAAGCAGGAAGAACTTGAAATTCTGAAACCTCTGAAATTAATAGGGTAAAGGTTCTAGCCTTCCAGGTCTGGTATAATGATCATCTAAAGGAATTCAATTGAAATTTGGGGATATATAACACTCTCTCTTCTGCTTCAAGGACCCCAAAAGATGTAACAAGTAGAGTTGTCTTTCCATAATATATTAAAAAAGTAGAATCAGTGAAGGTATCTGAAAGAAGGAAAGACAATGGAAAGTAGCATGAACAGTAAAAATCTTTAAGTAAATAAATTTAGGCCCACACATCTCAAAAATAGTACTGTTATTGTGTTCAAAAAAGAAATTGAATGCTGTTTTGGCAAAAAGTAGTGAATCTTTCAAGGCACTGAAACTGAGTTATCATTTATGTGTAATATCAGGAAAAAAAAGAAAGAATCCTAAAGTAAGTACTGAGTTAATGCATAATTAATGCATAGAAACTATCAATGAGATTTTCCCAAGTAACATGTCTGAAGAACTATTTTATTATTTAAAAGATTTGTGACAAAGTGCTAAATTTTTGAAATCAATTTTGAAATTAATGCATATGCTAAGAAACAGATTTACTTACAAATTCTAAGAAAATTCTATCCATAACTCAAAATCTCGAACAGTAAGTGCTGTAGTTGATTTACATGTTAAAATCATAGTATTATTATATCTAGATTTCACATAAAGCCTTTCATAGAACAAGCTATTCTCCATTCTGAACAAATCCAGATAAGAAAAAATAAGAGCATCCATACTGTATCTGTAAACTGGAGTTGAACTCAAATTTTACTTCTGATATCTAGTAAAGGACACTTACAGAAAAAGAAATAGATAACATATAGAACTCTGTTTTTCTGTGCAACCTGCTCTAGGCTAACCTGCTTTAGCAGGGGGGTTGGACTAGATGATCTCCAGAGGTCTCTTCCAACCCCTACCATTCTGTGATTCTATGACTCTGGGAATGTTCCCCTTTTCTCATTAAAAAGAATAAAAAAATCATCCTTTTATTTTAAATTGATTCTTTATGGATAACTTTACAATATTCAATTTTCTTGTCTTTCTTACACCTTTCTTCGTCCATTCTCTCTTCTTTTTTAGTTACATCTAAAAGAGGTATAATTAACAGAGAGATACGAAGACAGTGCACATCACAGAGAGTAAAACATCACAAACAGGAACTTTGCGTTTAACCCACGTATATAGAGATTGTGTTACTCTGTTAGCTATACTGTAGAATGATAACCTTATTTTATTCCATAGCTTGGGAGGGGAATAAGAAAAAATCATTGCTGTAGTCCTCTAGAGATGCCTCAGGCTAGATAAATTGCTTTAAGTCTGACAAATTCACAACTACAGAGACCATAATGGAAATACTGCCATTAACGCCCCCTTCCTGCCCTTAAGTAATGAAAGGAATGAAGTAGTAGTGTATATCGTGACTCAGAAACGGTGTCGTGCACAAATAAATAATGGGTTATTACCTTTTGTCGCTGAGGCACCCACAAGATAGGCACAACAGGCATTCAAAATGAGATTTATCCTAACCAAAATTACTTAGTACTCCAACATACAGTAGTAAAACACAAGTTTGGATGTCAGGCGAGAATAATGCACACAACCAACTTAAGAATTCCTAAGTTTTTATGAACAGTCCTTTAGAATGATCACCCAAAATACACAATCACTCACCGAATAAGATGAGGGCTCTCAGTCCCAGGGAAGTTACCTTGGGTGGTGTCTTGATCCAAGTCCCCGACTGCAGACCCGCACCTCCAAGGAGGACTGACTCAACTCTGCCCTCCGACAGGATTCCATTTATACCCTGGTCGAGTCTAACCTTGGATCAGTCCTGGTTGGCTGGGGGCCTCATCCTCCACTGACTGTGTGCCTGGAAACAGCCACCATAAGGGTGCAAAAAGCAAGGTAATCAGATTTCAACAGACAGTCTTTATCAGGTCTTTTGGAAAGCCCCAGTGTTTGTCAGGTCTTCATTAGGGCTGGTGCATCTGCCACACGTTTAGAGAGAAAGACTCATAACAGAGATACAACAGCTGTTAACTTAGGTAATGCATCTTACAATGATAAAGGAAAAAGAAATACTTGATATTATTTACAGAATTACTTGACAAAATAAGAAGTTTCAATTTTCCACCAGGCGTTAACAAAGTCTTTCCACAGAAAGATTCCATAACATGCAGAAGACAAAATCTAAGTGACGTATTTTGTTTATTATGAAGACACATTGTGCTCAAAGTAGGGTGTTTGATGTTTAACTGATCTAGAAAGTCAAATTTCTTAAAGGAATCACTAGAGCTGTGTTTGTGCTCTGAATAACATGGATTAATTTAGTCACAGGAAAGGTGTTTTTGATGTGCATAATCTGCATTTTATGTTTCAATTAGCAAGACTCTATGACAAATACATACTGTAATAGCTCCTGTACAGCTGTATAGAATAGAAATATGTCACCATGTGCTTTTTTCAGTAAGTTCAAGAGACAATTATGAAATGAAAGACTTTTGAAAACTGGGGAGGTTAGTTAGTTTTAAAAGCCAGACAAGGCTTTGATTTGGTCCAAATAACAGAGGAAGACTGGCCAGTGAAAAATAAAAAGTGTGTTCCTCTGTCCTATGTGCCTGTTACAATATTTAGTGCACCTCTGTTATCTAACTGAAGCCGTTATATGCCTTCTTAGGTGTCCCTACCATAATTTTATGTTCTAATGTTTAAATTTGATTTGCCCATCTCCACATGATTCTGACATTAGATAAGAACTAATAAATACAAATTTTTCTCACTTCTCTACTCTTATTCAGAAATTATATCAGTAAGCTTCAGCATAGTCTTCCACTGATATTCATCTGTTATACATGAAGTGGTTAACAAATGGTTTTGTAAAACAACATAATAAGCAGAAGCTTTTACCTCAGCATTTAGAAAGATCACAACAAATAAAACGCACTGGAATAAATGAATAAGATATTTAGACATCTATTTGAAATGTGTAATTTTATTCATTCAAATTTAAATGCTAATTCTCCATATATTTGATGAGTGATTGCAGTGATTTTCTGTAGATGTACTTAAATAAACTACCAGGATATTCTGTGAACTTTTGTAAAAAAAAAAAAAACCAAAAAGTAAATCCTGGCTTGTTTCAGCTTTTTTTTAGGATTTTTTTTTAGCTTTAGAATAGAAATAAGATACTCCAAAATCCTGAGAAAGCTCCAATTACTTTAATCTTTCAGAATAGCAACCTCTTGTTTTATCTATGCACACAGAAGTTTCTAGGTATCTCTCAGTGTATCTGTCTGTCCAGAAAAAAACCTGCACATCTACAGGATCTGTTTTATTCTGTTTTATGCACTCACACCTTCATGTTGCATATCGTATTTTTAAATTTTGCTTAGTTTTTCTTGTGTGGTATTTTTTCTTTTTTTTTTTTCCTTGTTTGGGATGGAAAGCTTTAGAAAAAATAAATCTAGTTTTATACTTTTTACACTTCTGGGGAAGAAGGTTATTTTGCTACCTTTCTTATTTTTCCTTTCTTCTGGATCAATAATCCTTTACCCAGGACTTCAGGTGAAATCCTCCTTTTAGCTTCTAAAGTTGCAGAGGAACTATCACATCTGAACAAATACAGCCTCTTAGGAATGTAAATAGATGTTTAGTTTCTCATAATCTCTTTATTTTCCTAGCTTGACTGATTTTGCCCATGCATGCATGGTAGTGGGAAATGAGAAAGATCTTTCAGAGTTTTTTCAGCCTTTCATTAAATATGCAACAGCCTTAAGCACAGAAGAGCACTTACACAGAGCTAAATATTACTTACCCTATAGGACATATGATTCTTTAAAACTTTTTCTTAAAGAGTCTGCATTGTTTGTGAATCTATCCAAGACTGGATTCCTTATGAATAGCAACTTCCACTATACCGCAAGACTTTCACACCACTTAGTACATTACAAATAAAAGTGGAAGAAGGAAGAAAGCTCAAGAAAGTAGTTATTCTAAGAAAACCATTCTTTCTTCTTAAAGTGATAGTCCAGACAAATTCCATCTCTAGTAACCAGTATATAATTCTTTCATCAAATGTTAGGTTATCTTCATTTGAATATAAAGTTCAGGACAAGCCTATTAAACTAATCCATATCTGCACTCTAGATCAAAGGTATAGGGAACCTGGCAGAAGGACCTCACAGGGAGATATGGAGGGGATAGTATGAACCCATAGTTTGATAGTATTAAAGACAGAAATGTTTCTGAGATAATCCACAGATGGTAATATTCCTTCCCTGAATGTGCTTTGAAATTTCATTTGTTGTCACACCTTTGGTACAATGCAACAAGGTTTGAGAGAACTTGTAACCCGTTTATAGGAATATCTTGAGACAAAGAGGCCATGAAAGTAGAAACCATTCTAATGACTAGCACAATTTTTTGAAATATACATTGTTTACAAAATATTTTATGTTTGCAAAATCTCATATGAAAAATATCTTTGAAAAGACATGAGGAATTTAGCAAAAAAGATGACATAATTCACTCTTCAATATTTCTTCTTTCTTGTTACCCAGCTCTTGAAGAAGGTGCTGAACATTTGGACTCTTAATTCCTTCTGTGCAATTGGGGAAAAGCTTTAAATTAGAACGTTAGTCATATTTTTGTCCAGAGAGAGAGGAAGAGGAAAAATCTTTCAGAAGTGACAGTCAGAATTGGACTGAATCACTTGTAGAAATATGCTATAGTCTCTCAATGATTATAGAAATATCTTAAGGTGATTAGAGTCCTAAAATAGGTAGAGAGAGTCTGAAAACATTTTGTTTGAATCAAGTATCTGAAACATTAATAAGCATCCTGGGGAAAGCATCATTTCCCCCCTTGCTGTGTCTGTAACATGAAAGGTAGCTTGATGGAAGTTCCTACCTATATGTGGTAAACTGACCTGATAAAACCATTTGAAGTCTGAGATGCTCTTAAACTTTGTTGTCAAGAAGTGATCTGTACTTCACGTACAGAAAACCAGAAAACTAACTATAGTATTCCTGAGAAACAAAAATTGATTCTAAGAATTAACAAAGTCCTTTACTTTCTGTTATCTTCAAGGAGAAGAATACGAATATGTGGAAGTACTAGATCCTGTCTATTTTCAAGGAGGTTTTGTACATCATCACCATAAAGAACAAAAGTGAACAGCTTCTCATAAATAACTTTAGATGGGATTTTAATCCACAAGCAGAATTTTCCTTTTTTTTTTTTTTGGCTAATATTTAAAATATGTTTAAATCTTAAAAAAAAGTCAATGCTATTCCCAAGTACCAGAGAACCAGAATGAAGGTGTGCCTGCAGCATCTACTGAAGAAAAATTCGTCCACTCCTTTTGGATCAACAGTAAAATTGAAGACTATGCAGGCAATCAACTCAGAAATAAATGGCCCAAACCCAGCACTGTCATCCCAGTACACATCTGAAAACCCCTTAAATTGCAGAATTATTTCTTTCGCATTGAACACATTGCCACCGATTTCAAACCTCTTTTCTTCTTTTTAGGCATCATAGTCCAAAATAAATAGACTCTCAATACAACTGAAACAACTTAATAAAGATTTTAAAGTCAACATATTATTATGTGCTTGTAGTAGCTCTTTTCTTCCATCCAAACTTTACATTTTGCTTTTCTGTCTCTCAGGGTTCAGCTCAGACCCTCTTTGCACACACAGATTCTCTCAGATCTTCTTAGAGGTGCTTAGGATGTCCACAACAATACTCTGGTTGCCTCTTGAAAATACTGTCGTCCTCCACAAGTGCATGTTTCAGGACCAGTTTCTCCCTTATACTCACGAAGACCGCAGACACAGCCCTCAGCTTGACCTTTTATTATTTCCTTGAATTGTTACATTTTCATTCTTGTAGAGATTTTGAGATGTTAATAACGTGGAATAGTTCTTAACTCGTGCGATTCTCCTCCCCTTTTCTATAACATTCTCAAACTCGTACCTTTCATGAGGCAGCTATTCTACAAGAGTTCATAATGGTGTGGAAAATTAAATGCAAGAATAGAATACAGAATGGTTTTCTGAGAAGGAAAACACTACATTGTCTGGCATGTAGAAATGCTATTACAATGTAATATAAAATGAAATAATCTCTAGAAAGCAAGATAATGTGCAAGCAAACGTAAAAGATTAGTGTTACATTAAATATTCTGAGTCAGTAAGTGTACTGTAATGTCAAATGTCATGTAATATGTTGCTTTCTTCTGTGTGAATAACCTATAGGCAGAGAAACATTAAAAGACAATTATTGGTCAGAAAGACTAAAGTAAATGGAGTGCAAAATTTATAATTTTTATATGTTAAGGATAGGCTAATAGAACCACACTACATTTGTTTATCGGGATGTATCATTATGTAGTAAAATTGGTCTATTCAAATAAATCAATTTGCATCAAAACTCGATATTGAAGGGGGTTTTCTTCTCTCTTCTCAGATCCACTAACGGTGTTGTTACCCAAATCAGTTTGAATTACACTCCACAGAAAATATATTGCTTCAAATAAAGAAAATCTAAGTATAAAGTTTCTATCACACATGAGATCCAATGATTGCACACTGGCAGATGGAAAAACCTTCTTCAATTTTTCTTTTTCTTACTCTCAGTAATGTTTTCATCACCATGACTCTAATTTCCAGACGTATTTTCTGATATGTTACAGTGTTAAAACTCATTAAAGTAGCTTTTTAAAACCACACTTTTGTGTAAACCTTGATGCTGCTTAGAAATTAAATAGAACATCATTAAATAAGGCTTTCATTTCATGTTATCAAACTTTAAAGCTCTTGAAAATAAGGAGCTTAAGCTGAAAAACAAAATGTGTATCAATAGAAAAAAAGATGTGCTTCCAGGACACAAGGCATTCCATCCAAATTTTTAGTATGGGATGTATCTGTCTTTCTAGGGAGACCTCTTTCCATCTGTTTTATAGGAGGCACAGACACCTAGCTAATGATAACTGCTTATCTTTCAGGTACCTGATGTTAGGATAGATAAAGCCAAGGATAAGTGAACTGTTTCGTACAATACATTAGGTGTAGGCAGTTATATCTTCAACTCATGTCACTGTCTACTTACTTGTGACTGCTTACAACACAAGTTACTCCCTCAGCAAGGAGAGTGGCCATGCTGTTTCAGAAAAGCAGCAGTCTGCCTTACATTGGATCCATGTTTAGGTGGCCTCCCACCAAATGAATTGTCTATGCAAGATTATACTGATGTTTTTTTAACAAATCCTCATTCATAAATCACAGTCCAGCTGTTTTTCTCAGTAGGATGCCATATTACTGAAAAGCTATTACCAAGCTGGCACCTGCCCTCGTCACTTTATATCTTACAAAGTCATTTTGGTTACAGTTATTTTCATTTATTTTTGAAGTAGTTTACATGCAGAAATGATATACAGATGACCAGACAGGTCTTCAGAATACTCAGCTCGGTTTTAGTCATAGTATGTAGGTTAAGGAAATATACATACGTAAAACTCTTTGCAAATACTCAAAAAACCTTGCTGTACCCTAGTAAATAATCAGTAAAACATAACAGGAAAGTTTAACAGAAAAATTAGTCAAAGAGTTCATTAATATGAGCTTTCATATATTACCAGTAACTGATAAACAGCTGGTTCACCTGACTATGATTTTTTATATTAACTTGAGCAGCCTGCAATCTTAATTTCTAAAGTGCACATTTGCCACAAAATAAAGAAGTTTTTTTCTAATCTCTTTTCACCTGTATAGTTCGCATGGAAGATTGAAGAGTCTGGAGAATTTCTGAACCCTAACAATTATCTTTATAGTTCATCACATGAAGGGCCAAAGTTATCCCACTTAATATTAGAAAACTAAGCTTTCCATTTCTTGTGTAGTCAGTGAAGAGCTGTACAATATCTGTAATTGATCCAGAGCTTGGGAATATCAAACAGCCCTTTGAATTGATGTCAGCTAGAAATGAAATGTAGGAATTCTTTCTTGTTGCTCAGTATTAGATAAAAAGAACCTGTTCATAAACCTAGGCTGCAGGACACATGACATTCATTCTCCTGACATGTGAGATTCATGCTCCTAACTCAGGCAGATGAGATCAGACATTATTTGTCTCCCTCCCTGATGGAGCACCAAGTTTTCCTTACATGAAAGATCACTGAGAGAAAGGAGGAAGCTGAACAATTTCTGTTGACATGGAGTCAGGTTACAGTATGACACCCACGTTAAAGAAATGCAGAACTAGGCTGGCTGTAAAGCCTGATGTGGTCTGATAATAACTCACGTATTCAATTTTCCACACAAACATGAACTGATATCATGTTATTTTTCTATAAATCCTTGAAAATAAACAAGTTTTTGAGAAATTATGTGCACAACACAGTATGAATTCCAAAAGGAAGAATCTTAAACTTCTTACAGCACATTTTCATAAATATGTAAACAGTTTAAATTGCTTAGATTTTATGTTGGAATCATCTCAATCAGTAGAGTTTTGTTTAACTTCGCAGTGAACAGGAAATTGCAGGATGATTTTTTTAACTATTATTTCATGTAATTTAGACAACAATTGCACTAACTCATTTACCACTGTTATTTTCTTTCAGTTTAGAAGGAAAATAATTTGACCTACAATACAGAATCTCTTGGTATTTTGTCAAATTTATTTTATGCCAGCAGCAGTCACTGATTTTAATTGAATGGAAACAACAGCTCTCATCCTGTGTGTCACATTGCTGTATTTTGTATCATTGAATTTCAATCTGGTTTCACTGGGACCTGCCAAGTGTCGCTTACGCCAACCTTTGAGTCTCCTTGCTATATTCCTTTCCAGGGCAGCATTGTTTGCCTTTTGTCTGCTCTCTGATTAAATTGACACCATTTTACCTTTTGTGACTCCTGTGTCATTTTCTGTTGACAGCATCTAGTAATGGTAACAGACCAATGTCCTTGTGGAAGGGGCAGAAATCATTGATTGGCTGGGTGTATTAATGCAGACCCTTTAAAAGTCATGCAGACGTGGCTTTGTGCTAACTGGCAGCTGAATGGGGGCTAGTGAGAGATGTTATTAACCACAGATAACAGTCAGCACCCTCTATTCACTAGCAATGTCACTTTGCACCATTTGAGAAAGAGTTGATAGTGAAATTTATTAAAACAATTCCTCCCCTCCCAATACATATCCTGAACTGAAGCTATTTAAGGCAGAAGAGTGGAAAGAGTGTTCTGATAAGACTGATGTTGGTAGGATGCTCATATAATTTCCAGGGAGCTGAAACACTTAATACAATCCATCTGCACTTCACAGCTAAAATATCTTTAGGACAACAAGATAGGCCCTGCTGACATGAAAGGTTAAATGTTTACCATGGATAGGGAATTTGTAATTGCCTTTCCAGAAACGAATGATTAAAAGTGGTTATAAGACGCACCTGGCCACATAAGTCCTATCTATAAAACACAAAGGAGATGTAATAATTATGTCAAATCCTTCCACTATGTTCCTTTTAAAAGGGATAGGAAAATGAAAATACCAAAGCCTTAAAGTTATGAACTTTACAAAACATCTGCATTTAAATATAAAGTGTCTGAGAAGTGCAGAACGGTCTTTGTGCAAGCTTATATGCTGAACACGAAACATTTCTTCAGGCCCACCTATGTTCAGCAGCACAATCAGACTTGTTTTTTCATATTTTCAAGACTTACATACAAATTTCAGTGTTTTCTCTAGATTAAGGAATTTGCCAAGAATTAAAGTAGAAACTACAGTGGGAAAATTTTCTTCCTTCTGCTCTGTTTATATTACCATGAGTAGCGTAAACCAACCAACGTAACTTGAATTTTCATCAGCATTTTGAAAACATAACTCTCCTCACATTTTCCTCAGGAAAGCAGCATTTTGTCCTGATTCTAAGTCACTCTCTAAACAAATTGGAATGCTGATGTCGGATCAATATTTCTGACAAAAAGTTATACTGCATAGTAGGGTGTACTAACTCATGCACAATGCTGCATCAAAGTAACTGGCTTCCACAGTACAGCTGCCTCACATTCAGGCAACTCTGAGCACTACAGGAATAAATTCAGCCTGTCTCCATCCACGCATTTCAACATTTCCTAATTGATGCAAGACATTGTAGAAGCTGAAGGGAAGGGTAAATCTCCACTGATTCTTGTAGTACAAGTAGGACCCACACATTTGTAAGCAGGACCTACAAATAAGTAGTGTCATATGATTAAGAGAAAAGACAGTATGTGTTGTATATATTTTTGAGGATAATTAAAATGCCACCCACTGTGACATTACACATGTACTATTCCATAAACTCAGTAGAATGATGTTTACTGTATTGAGTGCTTTTCTTCACAACAGTTATTGTTTTACTCCAACAGTTACTGTTTTACTCCACATTGGCACAGAGCTACCTACTTAGGTTATTATTCACTACCTGTGGTTTTCAGAAAGATGTTTTCCGTTATGAACAATGTCATTCGTTTCCATTTTTGGTAGATATTTTTTAAGTAGCAAACACAGAGAGTTTTTATATGTGGTAGGGAAAAATATAAAAGGATTATTATGTCATTTGTACTCATGTTAACCATATGATTCATTCTAGTTTTAACAGACTGTTTTGCCCTTTATCAGAAAAATATGTGGCAATTTTGTATACATGGCCATATACTATTACTAGAATATTACTGGAACGCTATTGCAAAAGAGCTCTTCAGCTGAGATGCAGAATGGGGATGCTCAAATGAGAATTCAGTGCTGTGTATGTTGTTTCTACATATGGGCCAAAAAGCAGGTATTCAGAGCATCATTTTAAGTAAACTACATCATTAATTAGGCCTTTGCATATTGACACTTTTTTCTGCTATTTTTGAAATACTCCATTCGATATCTAAAAATAGATATCCCTACAGTAATAAGGATATTACAACATCTTTATATGTTTGGATGACATAGATGAAATAGCATCTGGTTGCAATCATAACTGATATAGATCCGTCAAACTAGCTCCTGATGGATATTTTTGTCGCTGTGTCTCCAACTCTGGGAGAACAGTGATGTCTATGATACTCAGAGGTTCCTGTAATTAAACTCTCAGTCCATCTGTGCAGAAGATTTCATGATATTTTCAAGAATAGAATGTTTTCAGTATTTGTAGATCTTTATTTTGGCTTGTTAAGGGACACATTATCCTGTGTAACTTTCAAGAATAGTTTGTAAGGAAGATTCCTCAAAGATGTTTCAGTGAGGCAGAAGGCAGCAACTATCTACAGTATTTAAAAGTTAACTTTTTTTTTTTCCTTTACAAGACCTATGTGCAAACTGCAAGATGCTTCTTTTGTAAGAGTTAGTGACAGTACTAGAACATAAAGTAGGGCAGAAAGCTTTTTTTTTTTCTTCTTTTCATCTCTGGCATTAAATATTCTATAGCTATCAAATGTGCACACAGTGAAGCTACATTAGGGATAGAGGCCAAAGAATTGTAAAGGCAGATGACAAGGGAAAAAAGAAGTTTACTGATTCAGTAGATAGCCATATTTTATTTTTTGTCTGAGAAATCATGTCAAGAAAGCTGTATTACTGATTTCAACAGCTGTAGCAAAAGATATTTTGCAGTCATGAGCTCATGAATTGGCAGATATATATAAAGTCCTCAGAATGATGGACCTCAAATAGGAGTGTATGTATTCAAAATAATTTTCAATGAGCCTTTAAAGGAAAAAAAATATAAATCAAGACTCAGAAACTACTGTAAAAATAGCACTAGAAAAGTAGTACTGACTAGAGAATGACAATTATATTCCCTTAGAAATTTTAAAAGTCTCAGTATCTATTTAATCCCGTGTTGGGAAAAAGAAAACCAAAACACCAACACCGCCCCCAAAAAAACCCCAAACATCAAAAATGCAGTTTTCTGTCAGAAAATGAAATGCATGTAGTATCAATATTCAGTACTGTCAATACAAGATGCTATGTTACAAAACATCTACCTGAGCTTTCTGTCTACATAATTGAGTTCAACCCCTTGTATTACCTCATTCAGCTATGCTTTCACCATCCCAGGTCAATTTGAGTCATGTAGAGTACATATGTAATGCTAGTTTTCATCATTATTGCCTGGTGTGTTACAAAGAAAAGTGGGAAGTTCTTGGTTTTGGTTGAAAGCGTTAGTTTTCTGCTATGTATTTGTGCTTCAAAAATATATTTCTCCAAATATATTCTAAATTCTTCCATTCACGAAGGAATATTCAAATGTGAGGTAGTCTGTTGCTTTTCTTGTGATAAAATATATTTGGGGGGAAAAAAGGATTCTTATGTTAGAGGAAAAAGCCTTTTTTTTTCAAACAATTGAAAAATGTGAGAGCTGTTTTGATGAGAAAGAAGTAATGGGCCAGGATCTTTCAAAAAAATCACAAATAAATCTATTTTATCAATTCTAAGTACTTTGTCAATAAGAGGATGCATTCCTCAGTATAGGTGTTTGTAATTCATTATTTGATAGTCATCACAGTTGTAAATAATTTGGAGGCTTATGAAGGTTTTTGTCTACCTCACTAACCCATCTGCCCTCACTCTTCTTCTGCGTGCTCAGTGGCACTCCAAACTTCGGCTGCTACTTAATGTTGCAGGTGCTTTTTGAGTTCCTTACAAGCTGCAGTTCTGCACAGCTGCTAGTTCCATCATTTGTCTGCCACCAGCTCTTGCAGCCTTGTGTAGCAGGTCACTTGCATCATATAATTCAATAAAGGGAAGGAGGAAGCAATGCTAAAGAAAATTATTATCTGAAGACTGGCAGTTACAGACATCACCGACTTGTCATTCTGTGTTTTCCTAGCTAACAAAAGGCTGCACGGCTAATGAGAAAACAGAATTTATAATGCAATATGCACAATCAATTACAAGCTGGAAATGATGTCCTTAATATTTAAATATATAACTAAAAATAAGTATTTTTTGGAAAAAAAAAATCATAAGCAGTCCACAGGAAGAATTGTGTACATCAGTTCCCAATAACTAATTTAAACTGTTCTGTTTCATCACTTTTTCTCTTTGTATTTTAGAAAAGTGTATTCCACTGAGATCTCACTAGTTATTCTGCACTACATTTGACCAAATTTTTAATATCATCTGTAATGTCAAGTTGCTTATAACAGTTTTTCAGGTATGTTGTATTGCAGTAAATCAGTAGAACTTGAAAGTAAGCTAAAATAACCAACAAACCAAACTTGGTTTCAGTTTGATGCTCAGCATGTTTTGAGTTCATTAAGCTACATCACAACACACAAAGAGGTGGGAAGGTTGAGTTAAAAAAACAACAAAGACAAAAAAGGAATCAAGGAACACAAAATCAGGTTTAAGCTTCCTAAGGGTATTCACAGAAATATAAGCTGACACTTTACGAAAGGCCACTGTACTTCATAAAATCAGAAGTTTAGAATAGACCCCAAAGGATAAGGTATTCCATTGAGTGATATAGTCACTACTGACACGTTTGTCTGCCTTTCAGTTAAAGAGGCTCCTAAATCCCTGGAATAATCAATTCCAGGGTTTAGCATTTAAATTACATTTTTTTTCCTACTGTCTAGTTTTCCTTGGTGCAATTAAACTTCACTACTTCCTGGCTTGTGCTGTTTGGAACAAAGAAGAGAAAATTATTGTGTTCTGTCTTACAGATGCCTTTTTATGCATTTGAAGATGCTTACTGCATCCACTCCTCAATCTTCCTTTTCTCTTTTTGAACTGCACATACTAATTAATTCAGGGTTTCCCCATTCAGGCCTGTAGACCAAACATTTGATGTTTAATTCTTCTATTAACTATTTCCTTCCTCTTCACCATTACCCAAATATTTCTAGAAATGTGGTGCCCAAAACTGGAAGTATTCCTACTGAGATCGTACAGCACTGAGCAGAGAGGTTGTTTCACACCTTCCAGGTTATACTTCCTGGTTACATCTGCCTATTATGCTTGCATTTTTTTATGATCTGGTCCAATTTGATTAAGACTTTACTAAAATCAAGATATATGTTACCTTTGTTTACAATTCCTCCTTCCTTTTATAAATAGAAACTGATCCTTAATAAATCCATATTGACTGTAATTAGTCTTGTTTTCTTAAAGATGTCTCCAAATATTTCTTTCACTATTTGTCCTAGGTGTCAAAGTTAAGGTAACAGGTGTGTAATTCCCTACTTCCTTCTTTTTGAAGATGAGACCAAAGCTGCTTTCCTCCAGACTTTTGGTAAAAGACCAAGTATTTTCAAAAAGAATTCATGAGTTCTCAAAAATAATTGCTAATAGTTCTCAGATTCCATCAGCTTATACTTTAAATAGTGTGGGCTGAAACTCATTAGTCTCAGACAATCTGAAAACCTGTAATTTTTTAAAGTTCTCTCTAATCTGTTCTTCCTCATTCAAAGATGAGATCTGACCTTGTGGTGATGTTGTTGACAGACTGCATTAACCACGTAATAATAGATGACCTTTTTGTTAAAACAAATAGAAACACACGCAACTTTCCAACCACATCTCTGCTACTAAATAAAATAGGGCATGAGACACCTATTGTTCAGCTTGATAATTGTTTACATATTGTTTGGCACTGGTTTGACTCACTACATCTCATCACATCAACTCATATTGCCTGAGGGAATACAAAGGCACAATTCAGTAATTTGAACAAGACTAGATCAGATTTGGTTCCCTCAGCTTTCTACAGTTCCTCCAAACTATTGCAGTAAGATTTACACTGTCCATCCCCACTACATACCCTCACATCATACATTGCAGCCAACAGTGAACATCTTCAGGCTATGTCTATAAATTCAGCTATGCGTAGGACCAGTCTCAGGCATGGGAACACAATTGTCTGTGTTTACAAACTGCTAGAGAATCCCCCGGCAGGGTTTTGGCACATTCCAGCTAGTACTGGCTATTCCTCAGCATAATTTGGGAGTTATAACTTTGCTGGAGCCATGTCCAATAGAGAATTTGCCTACATCCACAGTTTTGGAAGTTCAGTTTGCAAGCTACGTGTAAGCTATATAGTGTTAGATGACATCAGTGCCAGTAGACATTCCTGGCCATGTTTACATTGCTGGTGTAGGTACAGCCTCACTTTCCCCCTGCAACAGAGTCCCTGTATTATATCAGATTCAGAGCTAAGTGCTGTATATTACTTATGCAGCCAGCTTGTCAGTGAAAACCAGAGAACAGTTACTAGATCATTTTAGTAAGCAGTTATTCTTTTATTAAATTTCTTCATTTTTGTTCTGTATTTCCATCCTTGTTTTTGTATCAATGACAGTTTCCATTTTGTTTGAGTTCAATTAAAAGCATGCAATGTAACCAAGTTTACCACTCACAACTCTTCAGACTTTCTTCTACAAGGTGACACAGCTTCTGAGAAGTTTTTCCTACAAATTCCTGTTTTTCTTCAAGCCTACCTTCCTGTTTCAATTTTATTACATTTCCTCTTTCCAGTTCTGAAGACTACGAATGTAACCATTTAATACTTAGTCTACCTAACTAAGTCCCACCTTGATATTCCCAATCAGTTCTTCTCTATTAATTAGAATAAAATTTATTAATTAGAATCTCATCCTCAAGATGTTTTCTGCACCTTCTGTACGACTAAATTGTTATTAATGCCTTCCAAGAATTTGTGGAACAGTATGGCCAGGGGATTCATCTCATCCAGCTGTTGAAAACAACAATGCAGACTAAGAAATCTCACTGTGTTGTTCAAAGATTCAATTACAGTCATTGGAGAAAAAGAAGCACTTGGAGTACATCATTCATTTGCTGCATACCAAGTGAGGGTTGCTGTTGCTCACCAATAAGGCAAATAAATTGAGGGAGTAATTTAAATTGAGGGGATGGTTTTGGTCCACTTACTAATTGGATCTTAAAAAAGCTACAGCTGTTTTCATCACAGAATTTGTGAAATGACTTTTCGCGATATAAGTAACTGTAGATTGCTCACTGGAAAGCAGTGAAACAATTCAGGAATTTCATCCTATCGTATCAGATAACTTTAATTTACCTGATTTCCTTGTGTCATTGTATAGTGACACTGATCACAATTAACTTAGTTCAAATTTATACATTCACCTTGAATTTTAAAATTGATGGTGACTGTTATTCTGCTTGTTCTTTCCTGTATTACACCTGAAAGTTAAAAACATTCTGGTTGCAACATTTCTGGAAATACTTTACTAGATTTGTAAGTAGTTGAACATTTCTGTTGTCCTAAAAGTCTATACTGGAAAAAAATACTTCATTTTTTGTTTGAGAACATGCAAACTGTGAAAGCAGACAACAGCAATTATCCAAGGGGGCTTTGACTTTTATTTTAAACTCTTTGTCAATGAATTTTCCACCCACAGCCATCTCTGTGGGTGTATGCACATGCGCAGGGTATCTTTCAGGGCTGCTGAAATTGTGCTACAAAGATAGCATGGGAATAATGTTTTTCAATTTGTTTATTCTTTTATTCTCCTGATCTACCTATTATAAGTCTTTAAACAATCAAGAAATACACTATATACTGGTATTAGGAATTCTAGAATTATATGGGAACAATGAGCTTCTGCCTTTTTATTAAATTAAGTCTTATGCAGCCTGCAGTTCAGTACATCTTATTCTAACAGGATCAGACATTTTGTGTATTTAGTAACAGATTTTCATCCAATGGCAGTGGATCTGCACTCCTCAGCATTTCTAAATTTACTGTATATATTTGATGTTGCAGAAAATGTCACCCACAGTTACCACACTCTACTGTATGAGTTACTCTTCTAAAATAATAAATTTTAGTAGCTGAATATCACTCCAGTATTTTAAGTTCCAAAATAATGTAATAAGTGCTAGCATTTTTATAGGCTGGCATTTTTAATAGTAGGCTAAATCAGGTACTGATACCGGGGTTGGTGGGAAAGAATTAACAATAAGCATTGGTACTTTTTGCTTGTCACATTACCAAGAGACTACAAGACAGTATAAGCCACTAGCAACATACAGGCAGATATATCCATGACATCAACGAATTAATCATCCAAGAACAATAAAAAGGGATGATGAAAAGTGAGGCTTAAAGGAACAATTTCCGAAAGTTTTAAATCTCACCAGCTAATATTTATTTCTAATTAAAATAGAAGTTACCCTATAAACACAAAAGGTCAATAGTAGACCTAAATCAGAAAAAGTCAAGATAGAATTCCCTGACTAAAGACTAGTTGCAGAAATCACTGGATGAGATCCTATGGCCCATGTTATACAAGAGGTCAGACTAAATGGCCATAATTTTCTGAATTTATGAAATTTTCTGTATCTATGAAAATTGATGTTGTCTTCTACAGAATACAACGGTAGCTTCCTAAGAATATTTTTTATTCCACACACTGAAAGCTTTTTCTCTTCAGACATTAAGAAAGCAATTCACATTCTTTTTTCTTATATCTTCTATCTTTGAGTATCCTATTACTTTAAAGTAAAAGAAGGAGAGTATGTGAATTCATATACTGGACTACTGATTTGCCACTCTGCTTCATCACTGTGGTGGGGTGACGTTGGCTATCTGCCAGACGCTCATCCAGCTGCTCTCTCACTCCCTGTCTGCTCAACACGACAGAGGGAGAAAATAAGATTAAAAAGCTCACAGGCTGAGATAAAGAAAGGGAGACCACTTGCCAGTTACTGTAACAGACAAAACAGACTCGACTTGAGGAATTTTAATTTAATGTATCGCTAGCTTAAAATAGAGTAGGATGATGAGAAACAAAGACAAAAACTAAAACATCTTCTCTCATACACACCTTCTTCACAGGTTCAGCAGCACTCCTTTATTCCAGAATCCCCTACCTCCCCCTCCTAAGTGATGCAGGGGAGATGAGGAATGGGAGGTTGTCTGTAACAATTTCTCTCTGCTTCTGTTTCTTCCTTGTCAAACTTTTCCTCTGGTCCAGTATGGGTCTTTCCCATGGGCTGCAGCTTCCTTAAGGACATGCTCATCTACTGCAGTGTGGGGTCCTACATGGGCTACAACATGGATATCTGCTCCACTGTGGTCCTTCATGGGCTGCAAGGGAATCTTTGCTCTGCTGCCTGGAGCACCTACTCGTCCCCTCTCCTCTCAACTTTTTCTCTCACTTTGGTGTCTGCAGTATTGTTTCTCACTGTTTTCCTCACTCCTCTCTGCCTGTGCATATTTCTAATCGTTCTTAAATATGGTATCACTGAGATGCCACCATCTTGGCTGAGAGGCTCAGCCATGCCCTGCAGTGGGTCCAGCTGTGTCTAGCACTGGTCTCTCCTCACAGAGGCTCCCCCTGCAGCCCCCCACTGCCAAAACCTTGCCATCTATACCTGATACAGTCATTAGCATCTTCTCTGGCTGTTTTTGACTGTTCTAAAGATTTTTTTTTTTTTAATAGAATTACTTTACTCTAATGAGAGATGAAACTGGCAATGCCGCTGGAACTCAGAAAACAAACACCATTCCTTGGTCCTCGTTTATTTAGCCGTGCTGTGAAATATCACTCTTCCAGTGTCATGGCTTATTCCATTTTGTTCTTATGGTCAATAGCAGAATGTGACACAGATCACTAGTGCGCATTGTGTAGTCCTTGTACATCACCCTTGCATTTAAATAAACTGAGTAAATGGAAATAAAGAACTGTGATGGACTGGCTAACAGAGAAATATAGTGCCTCAGTTCATCTTGAAGCATTGTCATAATTTCAAATGAAAATTAATATAAACAGATAATAATGTTTATATCTTAGAAATTTGTTGAAAGTAGAGAAGTGCAAATAAACAAGTTTCTTGCATTTTATTTTTTAGACACCAATGTCTGAAATTTTTTTCAGTTTTGTAGTTTGAAGATGACTGGACATGAAGCAAAATTAACTGAAATCTGCTTCTCTGTATAAGGAAAAAAGTCCAAAACAACAAAAAAATTAATCTAGAAACTGGATCTCCTCAGGAAAACAGAGGTTTGTTCTATTTTATCAAATGAGTCTGAAACTTTTCACAGAGATTTATTTCTTTTTTTTTTTTGTAAGCTGGGTGCTGTAAACAGCATTACCATAATTTTGTAGCAAGTATTTCATCTGTTCGAGTATTAATTTTGAGGTGAATGTCTCCCTGTGGGATACAACTCAATTATGCGTCAGTTTTACTTGTAATTCCTACAAACTGTTCTGTATTTTACTTGAAGTTACTAAGTTTCTCTTTCAATATATCTGCAAGCTAGAAATATACTTTCCTTCTTTTACCTAAGTACATAATTTATTCCCATGTGATTTTTTTTAAACTGCGCATTTTTATCCTATACCAGAATTTGGAGCATGCTGGACTCCAGCATGCGCCAATGAGTGTGACAATTCCGTTCAGAGATTCCATACTGGCAGCCAGTTGGACTCCGAGTTGCTCGTATGGCTAAAGCACAGTAATACAGCAGAGGAAGAGAAGTTTCCATCAGTCCATAAAAAGCTACAAGATGCCATTTGGCTCACTGTCCTAGAGAACTTACCAATGCAACTGGTGTAAAATAAATATTTTAACTTGAAACTGTTACATGTGAAAAAACATTAGCTGTCTTAAAATGCACACAGTACAAAAGGACAGGTTTCTTTGTCGCTAATTCAGAAACATTCCATAGCTTGGTTGTTACAGCAATCACCTGCCAAGACTTTTTCCTGAGTTTTCTGAAGTTTATATCCATGGTTTTGCAGATTCAGAGAAGATATTTATAGCAAATATTCCCATCTTCCAGAAAAGTGTTCTAGCTAATAGTTTACATTACTTCATGACCTGGCATCTCCAATATCACTGTTTGATAATGTTACTGTTTTATAAAATACTTAATTTTTTTAAAAAAATATTTTTTCCCCATAGGAATGAAAGCTACTACTGAAGAGTTATAGTGTGGCTTTTTTGTTTGCTTTTTTTGTTATATCAATGGGCTTTGCAACTATGCTATAACCTTAAGCGATTTGTCCCATCCCTTAGTTCTTTGCCTTTCCCTTCCTTTTCCTTTCATGACTCTGGAAGTCAGATTGTAGCTCATAGCACTTTGAACAGTACCGTAGTTCTTTGATCTGGTGCTTAGCCACTGAATTTACACTGCACAGTGAACTGAAGCAAACTGCCACAATATCCTTAAGTCAGTAAAATCCCAGGAGTAAAAATGAATTCTATTCTCCCATTAGGCTGAGCTTGTCTAATGGGAAAACAGCATCTATAACTATTTTAGGAAGCCTAATAAGATGCTCGCCATAAAAGAAATAGTTCTGAAAGTATGAACATATCTGAACTGAAAATACTTATCACAAACTTATTCCTATTTTCTGTGTGAAACTAATGTTTCTTTCAGTGCTTCTCTCTTTATTATTTTCCCTTCATGGAATTTCTACTTTTTTGGATCATAAATCCATATGATTGCACAGATCATCTGGGTGCCTTTGCAAGTCTGATACTGCAAAAATTGGGTTAGCTGGCTTTACTTAGGCTGTTATGAAATGTAGTTTAAGCCTACAGAAGTCTTTTAGGAGATAGCTGTGAGCAGTTCCAATATCATAAGCTTACAATCAGTTACTCAGTTTAAGGTTACTTTTAAAGGTCCTCTGGATTCACTTTTTGCTGACAGACTTTTTCATATTTTTCGTATTTCACCTTGTCAGTAGCTCGCACTAAAATATGATGGTTTGAAAATGCAGTCCTGAGCTCAGATATCAGATTATTACTCTGAGTTTGAAAGCAAAACATGACATTTTCCTAGATAACAAAGGAAGGATCCTACATCATTGGACAAATTTGCCACAGTGTCTTGTGTTAAACAAAAGTTTGGAAAAACAATGTTATTGTTGCAGAGCATAATTGACATGTTGAAATTAAAGATATTGAAACACTTATTTTTCAAACAGAATCATAGCTAGTTATACTTACCATGTATAAATTTGAGCAGTATTATCCACTGAAATTAAGAAAAAAGACATGCTTACTCTTGTGCAGATTTGTATATGCTTCTGTACAAAGTGTACAGGACCTACTTATCTAAATCAGAGGACTGTGAAACCATCTCACTATTTTTCCAACATATTAAAAAACATCCTATTGACTTCAGTTAGCATATGCTTCAACGAATATTCAGTTCTCCTCAGAAGTTTTTAATTCCTCTTTCAGACAGGCCCATAGATGGGCAACATAAAAGCATAGTATTAATATTCCTTGATGACGATAAACTATTTAGGAAATATTCACAGGACAAGTATACAAATGCTCAAAATTGAACAATTTATGAAAATTTGTATATGAAGATTTTGTATTCATGAAGATTTTTAAAGTTTGCAATATTATCTTCCAAACTAGTTGTCCTTTTACTATGCCCTGAAATGGTAACTATTGATCCAATACTCAGAGACAAAATTTTATGTCCATCCGAATTTTGCTCCAGAATTTCAGATTAATTTATATAAAGAACTCTGAGATCAACAACAGATCATCAATATATTTTACTTTCTTTAAACTGGAGTTTTATTTCTCATGGATATCTGTATTGCACTTTATGCTAAATTTAGAGGTGATATTTATGCATGCAGGGGGTTGTATATGACAACTAAACCTTATGTGAGTGCTTCTCTTGTAATAGTTGAACTTCAATGGATTAGACTCCTCAGACTTTAAATCATCAAAAGACCAATGAAATTTTTAAGTTTGATTCTAAGCTGCACTCATCTTTACCAGTTACTGAGATTTTATACACCAAGTTATGGTATAAAAAATCAACTTCAGCAAGGCTTTTGACACTGTCTCCCACAACACCCTCGTAGGTAAGCTTAGGAAGTGTGGGTTAGATGAGTGGACAGTGAAGTGGATCAAGAATTGGCTGAATGGCAGAGCTCAAAGGGTTGTGATCAGTGGTGCAGAGTCTAGTTGGAGGCCTGTGACTAGCAGAGTTCCCCAGGGACTGGTACTGGGTCCAGCCCTGTTCAACATATTCATCAACGACCTCGATGAAGGGACAGAGTGTACCCTCAGTGAGTTTGCTGATGATACAAAGCTGGGGGGAGCGGCTGACTAACCAGAAGGCTGTGCTGCCAGTCAGTGTGACAGGCTAGAGAGTTGGGCAGAGAGGAATCTCATGAAGTTCATCCAAGGCAAGTGTAGGGTCTTGCACCTGGGGAGGAACAACCCCATGTGCCAGTACAGGCTGGGGGTTGACTTGCTGGAGAGCAGCTCTGCAGAGAAGGACCTGGGATTGCTGGTGGACAACAGGCTCACCATGAGCCAGCAATGTCTCCTTGTAGCCAGGAAGGCCAATGGCTTCGTGGGGTGCATTAAGAAGAGTGTGGCCAGCAGGTGGAGGGAGGTGATCCTCCCCCTCTACTCTGCCCTGGTGAGGCCACATCTGGAGTACTGTGTCCAGTTCTGAGCTCCCCAGTTCAAGAAAGACAGGGAACTACTGGAGAGAGTCGAGCAGAGGGTAACAAAGTTGATTAGGGGAGTGAAGCATCTCTCTTATGAGGAAAGGCCGAGGGACATGGGTCTGTTTAGCCTGCAGAAGAGAAGACTGAAGGGGGATCCTATAAATGCCTACTAATATCTAAAGGGTGGGTGTCAAGAGGATGGACCAGACTCTTTTCAGTGGTGCCCAGCAACAGGACAAGGGGCAACAGGAACAAACTGGAACACAGAAATTCCACGTGAACATAAGGAAAAACTTCTTTACTGTGAGGGTAACAGAGCACTGGAACAGGCTGCCCAAGCGGGTTGTGGAGTCTCCTTCTCTGGAGATATTCAAAACCCTCCTGGATACATTCCTGTGCACCCTGCTCTAGGGGTACCTGCTTTAGCAGGGGGTCGGACTAGGTGATCTTCTGAGGTACTTTCCAACCCCTTCCATTCTGTGATTCTGCGATTCTGTGATAGGATTAATTTACAACAAAGTAGCAGTTTGTAGGCAGAAACACAAATTCGCTTTAGCTGAATAGGGAGCTAACAGAACAAGCCAAAATAAAGTAAAATAGGATGCTACCTTGTAAAATGTTCTTGAACCCTGAGCAAATTTAGAACAAAATTGATTCTTCTGCCTGAGGAAAATGAAAGAGGGGTAAAATGCAGCAAGAAACATCCTTCAAACCAAGATACACAAGTTAAAATACTGGACTGGGAGTGAGAAGTACATCAGATGCTAGGCAGGTTATGCCAGCTCTCTGAACTACATAACTGTGTAAAATAAGAAATCTGAGCTACAGAACATGTCCAGATCCCTCAGAAATGAATTACTGTAAACTTACTCAAGGACAATTTTCAGTGCAAACTGTAATTCATAGTCCATAATCTTCACTAGAAAATATAGGAATAATGCTCTGAAAAGTTCTCCTCTGTAATATGATTTTCTCAGAATTCTATTGGCTCATAACTTTGACTTTCACTCAATTCTCTGAACAGTCAATTAAAATAAAACCTACCCCTAAATACATGTTTAAAGTGTACCACCTTCAAACAGCCTCAGAGATGTTAATTTAGGAACACAATGTCACATGTAGACACACATGCATATATTTATATATATACATATACAAAAAGCGAAAAGCTAAGTTGTACTTCCTTCTGCTGTTAAACTCTGTCTAAATACACCTGCTTCAAAAAGTGAAACTTACATTTAAAATTATCTTTTCTTTCAGAATTATTTAATATCTTGTCATTCCTTCATTGTGTGATATACCTACAAGATTAATGAACCGTCATGGTTCTTC
This sequence comes from Steatornis caripensis, assembly GCA_013398225.1. NCBI lineage: Eukaryota > Metazoa > Chordata > Aves > Caprimulgiformes > Steatornithidae > Steatornis > Steatornis caripensis. The sequence continues at coordinate 59,437 of VZSC01001434.1, forward strand.
TTTATGCCACCCATTGCCTCCATTGTATTTTTGATGTATTGTTTAAACATGATACCTAAAAAAAAAATCTTTTTTCTAGATAAAATTCTTATTGTCAACTTTCCTGTAAGAAAAATGCTTTTGCAACTCAAAGCTATTTCATCTTCATTTCTAAACAAGGAAATAGGACACTATGTTACTGCTAGTAAACTGGAAGGAAACAACTATAAGAAAGTAATGAGTTTGGTGAACATAGGTTATGAAAATTCCAAAATAAGAATGTGTGCATTGGATGGTAAGAAATCCAGCCAGCTAACCAGAGTAAAAATCAAAATTCTGATTTATGTAAGTTGTTTGAATATCACATTATTGTATCGCAACCTCCAGTTGCAATGAAGATTAGTCCCAACTCTAATGAGATGACAATAAATCTGATGATACACGTTCAAGAAGGATATATATAAAATAACAGAAAATTATTATTTATGTTTTTAAATCAGTAATACAAATTCTTTGTTCCATGTACATGAGAATATTGAAGCGGGAAAAGTTCTAGAATTACGCGAAGGTACAATTGAAATCAATAAGCACTACACAGAAAAAAAGAGAAAAGTGGCAACAAACCTTGAATTAAGTATAGGACAGGGGACAGATTCTCTGAAATGTTGCATGTATGTAACTAAATTTAATTTCAGCTCTGCTAATTACCTGAATTCTTCTGTGGTTCTAGATGTACATACAGTTATTTAAAAATATAATTATTTATTTAAGGCTATTGTGAAATTGTTGCAAACTTGAGTTATGAGTGGCAGTATTACTAGAATGTGTAAATTTAGAACCAGATATTTATACCTCCTTTTAATATGTTCCCTGATTTCCAGTAGTAACTCCCTGAAGGCACATACTTTTGAATTATGAACCTTCAACAGCATTTATTTGTGAAGAGAATATTTTTTTCTTCTCCCAGTTTACCCAACCCATCCTTTTAGCTGTTCTCATAAAAGAGTGTGGGATCATCTTTAGCAGAAATGTGAAGGCAGAGACACTTGTATATGTAGCAGATGGAAGATTTACGCTCTTGTAAACCACACCTGGTATCTCTGTTAGGGGTATCGTTTCAGAAAAGTCTTGGAGATTTTACCATTTTTGTGCATAGTAAACCAGGTGAAAAAATTATTTGTTTCTTATTGCTCTGAATTTTTATGTCAAAAACAAAAAGAGTGGCTGCTTAAATACTGCTATAGTGTAGATTTTTAAATGGATTGGTTTATAAGAATTATTTTCTTTTTGTATTTTTCTTGCCTGTTACTGCTAAACATAAAGCGCAATTTATTCTGTATTACGTAAGGATCACAGTACATAATTGCATATTTATTACTAAAATAACATCAATATTTTATTCACTTGGGTAATTCTCTTTCTAATTAGTCTTTTTCCTTCCACCCTTCTTTCCTGTATATTTTGTCATCTATATGGAGGTGGAACTCAGATTCACACACGTTAAGCAAGATTTAGTTCAACTGCCTACACATAGAACACTAGTGTCATTTTTGGTGTTAGGCATTTTTTTGTCTGTCCTTCAGTTTCTGTTTCAGAACTCTACAGATCTCCTGAAAGCATTGTGGCTTAAGTACCACACCTGAGAGATGGCTTGTATACTCTAGGGCAAGCAAAATTGTAGTAGGTGCCTACATTTAAGTCAACTGATTAAATTTGTGATCAATACAGTCACTGAGACTCGAACAATTTGTGTAAATGTGTTCATCTCATGCCATTTGCAAATCCTCCAGCTGCCACTCCATGAAGATATAGGTCTGTTTTATGTACCATCTGTCAGTTCTATGTGGATGTCTTGGGTATCCTAGCATATCTCAAATGGCACCAGAAGCCTATATTTAGGCAATTGAATTAAGCCTATACAGGCTAGAAAACTGTTCAGCTGACTACATTTACATGTCCCCTAAAGGCTGAACTGAATAATTCCTTAGATTTCCTCAGCTCCACTTTAATAGACACTGGATTCATTTTTTCCCAGATAGGCATACAATCCACTTGAAATGCTTTATCATGTCCTGTTAGACCTCAAGTACCAGTACAGGACTACACAGGTCTTCCATGCAAATCTTTTGTTACATCTGCTAGCTGCAGAGACATCTTGGACATCGTTAAGACCTCATCTGACACTAAACACCTGTATGTGGCAAGTGAACAAAGTTCCAGATCCTCATAGACTATAGTGACAGCATAGGCAGCTCATACGTCAACATGTGCATGTGGACTCCTTTACCATAGTTTCTCACTTCAGATGCTTACAGATAAGCATCTGGGTGGCATAGGGAACTCGCTCCGGTCCTCTTTTATTGCTGCTAAAGGGTAAATACTTTGTGGAAGGTCTTGTGACATAACTGCATAGCTCAATGGGATATCTCAATGCCAGTCAATATCTATATTTAGAGAAAAACCCAGTCCCATTTGATTACACAGATGATATCAAACTGAGGAGATCTGTTGATATCCTACACACTAAGGCTGCTAATCAAATGAACCTTGAAAAGTTAAAGATACTGTGAACAGGAATCTTATCAAGTTCGAGGAAGACAAATGCAAAGTCTTGTACCTGGGGTGGAATAACTCAATCAAAAAATACAAGTTGGGCACCATCTTGCTAGAAAGCAACCTTACAGTTCCTGGTGGATGGTAAGCTGAACATGAGGAAAGTGTGCTGTTGTAGCAAAGAAGACCAAGAACAAACTGGCAGGTATTAGTAAAAGTCTAGCCAGCAAGTCTACAGATGTGATTATTCTTCTCTAATTGGCACTTGTGAAAACACTACAGCAGTGAACCCAATGGAGAGACACCATGACAATTAGGGGCCTGAAGCACAACATAAAAAGATAAAAAAGAAAGCTAGGGGAGGATGGAAGTGGTGGCTTCTGTTGCTTGAAAAGCATTTATGGGGAAAAGAGAATCATATTCTTTGGAGTTGTACAGCAAAAGGACAAGAATAAGTGGACAAAGTTACAGTAAGTTAGATATTAGGAAAAGAATTTTCACAATGAGAGGAAGTCACAAGTCTGGAACAGGTTGCCCAGAATTGCTGAGGAATCTCTGTTCTTGGAGATACTCAAAACTCAACAGGACAAGATACATGATACACATGCTCTAACTTCAAAGTCAAATCTAGCTAAGAAGGAATTTAAATTAGATGAACTTCACAGCCCCCTCATAACTGAAATTATTAAATTATTCTATAACTTTTGAATCCCATAGTGTAAACCCAACCCTGCAAAGGAATTTTCAAAGTGTGAACTGTCATTCCTTTACATGATGCTGGTGGAAGAAAATTGATCAAATTCACCTTTCCCTTCTCATAGGTAGATTACAAACAGGTAAGGCACTCAGCACAGCTTTTTTGTTATTTATGTAAAGAGAGGACATTCTACATTGAAATCAGTGTATTGTTCATGAGAAAACATGGAAGAAGGATGGGAGGACTGGGTTTTGTCCTTTTTTTTTCTTTTGTCATTTTGAAAGACATCTAAAGAATAGTGCAATCATCAGGCACAGTCAGCATGGGTTCACAAAAAGAAAGTCCTCTTTTGCTAATTTAATATCTTTCTATGATAAGGTTATCCACCTAGTGGATGAAAGGAAGGCGATGTGTGTAGTTTTTCTGGATTTTAGTAAGGCTTTTCATAGCATACCTCACAGCATCCTTCTGGACAAGTTGTCCAATTGTGGAATGAGTGGGTTAACGGTGCACTGGGTGAAAAACTGGCTGAAGGGTGGAGCTCAAATGGTTGTAGTTAAGGGGGCTGCATCTGGCTGGTGACCAGCCCCACCAGTGGTATTCCTCAGGGTTCAATTCTAGGGCCAGTTCTGTTGAATATATTTATCAACTATCTGGATGCAGGAGTTGAATGCACCATTAGGAAGTTTACTGGTGATACCAAAGTGAGACGTGCTCCTGACTCTCTTGAGGAACAAGAGGCCCTTCAAAGGGATCTAGATAGATGACAGCATTGGGCTATGATTAATGGGATGAAATTTAATAAGTCAAAATGCTGAATTCTGCAACTAGCACGAAGTAATACTGGGCACAAGTATAAATTTGCAGGGAAGTGGCTGAAGAGCAGCCCTGCAGAAAGGGATCTTGGGGTATTGGTCGACAGCAGGCTCAGTGTGAGTGAGCAGTCTGCCCTGGCAGCCAAGAGGGCAAACCACATCCTGGTGTGCATCAAACACAGTATAACCAGCTGGACAAAAAAGGACATTATCCCACTGTATTCAGCATTGGTGTGGCCTCACCTCGAGTACTGTGTGCAGTTCTGGGCCCCAAAATTTAAGAAGGATGTGAAGATTCTTGGATGCATCCCGAGAAGAGCAACAAAGCTGGTGAAACGGCTGGAAGGCATGTTGTGTGAGGAGGGGCTAAGGACTTTGGTCTTGGCTAGTTTGGAGAAAAGGAGGCTGAGGGGCGACCTCATTGCTCTCTACATCTTCCCAAGCAGGTGAAGTGAAAGTGCTGATCTGTTCTCCCTGGTATTCAGACATGGGAATAGTTCAAAGCTGCACCAGGGAAGGTTTAGACTTGACATCAGAAAACATTTTTTTACCAAGAGGCCAATCAAACACTGGAACAGACTTCCTAGAAAGGTGGTCAATACCTCAAGCCTATTAGTGTTTAAGAGGCATTTGGATAATGCCCTTGACAACATGGTTTAACTTCTGGTCAGCCCTGAGTTGGTCAGGAGGTTGGACTAGATGATTGTTGTAGATTCCTTTCAACTGAAATAGTCTAGTCTAGTCTATTCCATTCCATTCTATTCTATTCTGTTCTATTCTATTCATTTTTTCCTTATGTCAGCAATCCCGTACTTGCTATTAGGTGTATTAGAAAAGCTGCACTCTCGTATGTTTTCTGTAACACGTAATGAATATTTGTATTGCAGTGTAAGAAAAAGAGGATTCCTCTGGCTTTTGGTGACTACCACTAGAAAACACGTATTTTTGATACTCTATTAAACCATTAAGTTATTGGCTTTGTACTTTTTTGTATTAAATTCATAAGTCTTTGTAAATTGGGCTTAACTCCAACTAGCACCATTGACAGATGGGAGCATATTCTATCAGTATTCGACTCAGTTGTGCCTGAATGACTTTATAGTCCTCTTAGTCACAGTAGCGGTGCCCGCCCATGATTACGTACCTAGATTTCCTAAAGATAAGCCTTTTGTAAGTGTAAAGTGTTATCATACTCACAAAGTTCAAGATGGTCATTACAAGAAGGAATATCAGTAAACTGTATATTGTTTACTACTCAAAGCAGGAAAAACTCCTCTAGGAGGAAAGATGTTAGATTCCTATACATTGTACAAATTTTATAGTAAAGGACACTAAGAGGAAAGACAATGGTGCTTTCTGGTTGAGTTACCGGAAACAAATGATGGAGGGCAGCTAAGATGACTTAGTCTAAGCTTTTCCTCTATAAGATGTTGTGAGAGTAATGGGAAGTAATTATGGAAGTTTTGATATTGTGGAGTTGCAGCCCAATATTCTTCAGAAACACGGGGTAATGCAACATCATCAAGATGGGTGCATAGAGCAATGACTTATGACATATGACTCAGAGTTTTTACCAGGACTAAAGCAGTTGGTGCTAGCCCATACAGTTAAAACTAATCTTGTAGGGGATTTTTGAATCACTGTTCCATTTTGAGCTATGATAGAGAGTGTCCACTGAAGTTCTTAACCTGAAGTTCTCATAGAAGAAAACACTGGTTAGGTATTGGCCCTACAAACTCTGAAATTTACTCTCTTATTTGAAGTAGTAGAGCCTGACTACCTTAACATTCATATTTGCTGCAACCATGTCATTAGAATTTGATATTTGATCTGTGGAGCAAGTAATTATTAGGGCAGGAAGAGCAGCAAAGTAAGTGATATTGAGTATTTTATTACGACTAGTAACATTAGCTAATGGTGCTCAAAGCATGAACATAGCTTAGGAGAATAAGAAACAGCTTGAAGTACAATTGCTCACATTTATGAGTTCACACTTTGCTGTCTAGGCATATTCTCTAATACTTGCTCAGAATATGATATTTCAACACAAATTCAGTAAACTTATCAATGGAATATTTATATGCAACAAATAAAGAAATGTGCATTTCTGTGAAACCAAACAATTTCTTTATTCAGGATTATCTGAAGTATTTGTTCAATTTTCTTTATTTTCCCTAGCAGTGAAAACACCATATGTATAGTCAACTGGTTCTTTTCACTCAGTGCATTTTTTCTGAATTTTACGGTCAGTCATGGTCTACCTTCTAGTACCATAATTTTTGAGATCTGACAGTTCTTAAAATTTGTTAAACATAACAGTTACAGCAGTTCTTCAATTAACTTTATCTCTTCCATAAATACTTGAGAAAGAGTCATTTTCTGAATGGATTTAGGGTTTAACTGGAGCCTACACACCACATACTGCCCTATCATAATGAAAATCATCTTCTATTCCACGAAGATTTAGACAACTTTCTATGATTTGTAAATATAAATGGTATGATTCAGTATAAAACTTTTTCCCAAATCTTTTGGGGATACACCAAACATATATAAAGGAAATGCCATGTCCTTAGGGCAGTTGACACAGGGACATGAGATGAGTCATAGACATGATGAAATTCAGTTCTGAATTTCAGATATCTGAACATAGGCATCTATAGCTGTCTGAGATGCCCTATCATATCATGTCATATCACAACTTTCTCTACTGTCCAGCTATGATACACCATTCAAAATGTGCCACTTTTTACCATTAAACTGCTGTGCAGCTTTACCATCCAATCTATCTAAACTTTAGGTTCCCAATTGTTCTAAGGTTCCCATTCGCTCTAAAATAAGTGTGAAAGTTTCTAGAAATTAGTGGGACAAGGTGATATGTCTTTGATAGTTCCCAGAAAGACGTACTGTCCTAAATTTAAGTGAATGGGATTCTCCTTCTTCAAGTCTGCAAAGAAATCGCATTTTTCTTTATTGAATGCACATTCATTGCATGACACATTCGTAGAATCATAGAATAGCTGAAGTTGGAAGGGACCTTGAAGATCATATAGTTCCAATCTCCCTGCCACTGGCAGGGGCACTTTCCACTAGACCAGGNCAATATCTATATTTAGAGAAAAACCCAGTCCCATTTGATTACACAGATGATATCAAACTGAGGAGATCTGTTGATATCCTACACACTAAGGCTGCTAATCAAATGAACCTTGAAAAGTTAAAGATACTGTGAACAGGAATCTTATCAAGTTCGAGGAAGACAAATGCAAAGTCTTGTACCTGGGGTGGAATAACTCAATCAAAAAATACAAGTTGGGCACCATCTTGCTAGAAAGCAACCTTACAGTTCCTGGTGGATGGTAAGCTGAACATGAGGAAAGTGTGCTGTTGTAGCAAAGAAGACCAAGAACAAACTGGCAGGTATTAGTAAAAGTCTAGCCAGCAAGTCTACAGATGTGATTATTCTTCTCTAATTGGCACTTGTGAAAACACTACAGCAGTGAACCCAATGGAGAGACACCATGACAATTAGGGGCCTGAAGCACAACATAAAAAGATAAAAAAGAAAGCTAGGGGAGGATGGAAGTGGTGGCTTCTGTTGCTTGAAAAGCATTTATGGGGAAAAGAGAATCATATTCTTTGGAGTTGTACAGCAAAAGGACAAGAATAAGTGGACAAAGTTACAGTAAGTTAGATATTAGGAAAAGAATTTTCACAATGAGAGGAAGTCACAAGTCTGGAACAGGTTGCCCAGAATTGCTGAGGAATCTCTGTTCTTGGAGATACTCAAAACTCAACAGGACAAGATACATGATACACATGCTCTAACTTCAAAGTCAAATCTAGCTAAGAAGGAATTTAAATTAGATGAACTTCACAGCCCCCTCATAACTGAAATTATTAAATTATTCTATAACTTTTGAATCCCATAGTGTAAACCCAACCCTGCAAAGGAATTTTCAAAGTGTGAACTGTCATTCCTTTACATGATGCTGGTGGAAGAAAATTGATCAAATTCACCTTTCCCTTCTCATAGGTAGATTACAAACAGGTAAGGCACTCAGCACAGCTTTTTTGTTATTTATGTAAAGAGAGGACATTCTACATTGAAATCAGTGTATTGTTCATGAGAAAACATGGAAGAAGGATGGGAGGACTGGGTTTTGTCCTTTTTTTTTCTTTTGTCATTTTGAAAGACATCTAAAGAATAGTGCAATCATCAGGCACAGTCAGCATGGGTTCACAAAAAGAAAGTCCTCTTTTGCTAATTTAATATCTTTCTATGATAAGGTTATCCACCTAGTGGATGAAAGGAAGGCGATGTGTGTAGTTTTTCTGGATTTTAGTAAGGCTTTTCATAGCATACCTCACAGCATCCTTCTGGACAAGTTGTCCAATTGTGGAATGAGTGGGTTAACGGTGCACTGGGTGAAAAACTGGCTGAAGGGTGGAGCTCAAATGGTTGTAGTTAAGGGGGCTGCATCTGGCTGGTGACCAGCCCCACCAGTGGTATTCCTCAGGGTTCAATTCTAGGGCCAGTTCTGTTGAATATATTTATCAACTATCTGGATGCAGGAGTTGAATGCACCATTAGGAAGTTTACTGGTGATACCAAAGTGAGACGTGCTCCTGACTCTCTTGAGGAACAAGAGGCCCTTCAAAGGGATCTAGATAGATGACAGCATTGGGCTATGATTAATGGGATGAAATTTAATAAGTCAAAATGCTGAATTCTGCAACTAGCACGAAGTAATACTGGGCACAAGTATAAATTTGCAGGGAAGTGGCTGAAGAGCAGCCCTGCAGAAAGGGATCTTGGGGTATTGGTCGACAGCAGGCTCAGTGTGAGTGAGCAGTCTGCCCTGGCAGCCAAGAGGGCAAACCACATCCTGGTGTGCATCAAACACAGTATAACCAGCTGGACAAAAAAGGACATTATCCCACTGTATTCAGCATTGGTGTGGCCTCACCTCGAGTACTGTGTGCAGTTCTGGGCCCCAAAATTTAAGAAGGATGTGAAGATTCTTGGATGCATCCCGAGAAGAGCAACAAAGCTGGTGAAACGGCTGGAAGGCATGTTGTGTGAGGAGGGGCTAAGGACTTTGGTCTTGGCTAGTTTGGAGAAAAGGAGGCTGAGGGGCGACCTCATTGCTCTCTACATCTTCCCAAGCAGGTGAAGTGAAAGTGCTGATCTGTTCTCCCTGGTATTCAGACATGGGAATAGTTCAAAGCTGCACCAGGGAAGGTTTAGACTTGACATCAGAAAACATTTTTTTACCAAGAGGCCAATCAAACACTGGAACAGACTTCCTAGAAAGGTGGTCAATACCTCAAGCCTATTAGTGTTTAAGAGGCATTTGGATAATGCCCTTGACAACATGGTTTAACTTCTGGTCAGCCCTGAGTTGGTCAGGAGGTTGGACTAGATGATTGTTGTAGATTCCTTTCAACTGAAATAGTCTAGTCTAGTCTATTCCATTCCATTCTATTCTATTCTGTTCTATTCTATTCATTTTTTCCTTATGTCAGCAATCCCGTACTTGCTATTAGGTGTATTAGAAAAGCTGCACTCTCGTATGTTTTCTGTAACACGTAATGAATATTTGTATTGCAGTGTAAGAAAAAGAGGATTCCTCTGGCTTTTGGTGACTACCACTAGAAAACACGTATTTTTGATACTCTATTAAACCATTAAGTTATTGGCTTTGTACTTTTTTGTATTAAATTCATAAGTCTTTGTAAATTGGGCTTAACTCCAACTAGCACCATTGACAGATGGGAGCATATTCTATCAGTATTCGACTCAGTTGTGCCTGAATGACTTTATAGTCCTCTTAGTCACAGTAGCGGTGCCCGCCCATGATTACGTACCTAGATTTCCTAAAGATAAGCCTTTTGTAAGTGTAAAGTGTTATCATACTCACAAAGTTCAAGATGGTCATTACAAGAAGGAATATCAGTAAACTGTATATTGTTTACTACTCAAAGCAGGAAAAACTCCTCTAGGAGGAAAGATGTTAGATTCCTATACATTGTACAAATTTTATAGTAAAGGACACTAAGAGGAAAGACAATGGTGCTTTCTGGTTGAGTTACCGGAAACAAATGATGGAGGGCAGCTAAGATGACTTAGTCTAAGCTTTTCCTCTATAAGATGTTGTGAGAGTAATGGGAAGTAATTATGGAAGTTTTGATATTGTGGAGTTGCAGCCCAATATTCTTCAGAAACACGGGGTAATGCAACATCATCAAGATGGGTGCATAGAGCAATGACTTATGACATATGACTCAGAGTTTTTACCAGGACTAAAGCAGTTGGTGCTAGCCCATACAGTTAAAACTAATCTTGTAGGGGATTTTTGAATCACTGTTCCATTTTGAGCTATGATAGAGAGTGTCCACTGAAGTTCTTAACCTGAAGTTCTCATAGAAGAAAACACTGGTTAGGTATTGGCCCTACAAACTCTGAAATTTACTCTCTTATTTGAAGTAGTAGAGCCTGACTACCTTAACATTCATATTTGCTGCAACCATGTCATTAGAATTTGATATTTGATCTGTGGAGCAAGTAATTATTAGGGCAGGAAGAGCAGCAAAGTAAGTGATATTGAGTATTTTATTACGACTAGTAACATTAGCTAATGGTGCTCAAAGCATGAACATAGCTTAGGAGAATAAGAAACAGCTTGAAGTACAATTGCTCACATTTATGAGTTCACACTTTGCTGTCTAGGCATATTCTCTAATACTTGCTCAGAATATGATATTTCAACACAAATTCAGTAAACTTATCAATGGAATATTTATATGCAACAAATAAAGAAATGTGCATTTCTGTGAAACCAAACAATTTCTTTATTCAGGATTATCTGAAGTATTTGTTCAATTTTCTTTATTTTCCCTAGCAGTGAAAACACCATATGTATAGTCAACTGGTTCTTTTCACTCAGTGCATTTTTTCTGAATTTTACGGTCAGTCATGGTCTACCTTCTAGTACCATAATTTTTGAGATCTGACAGTTCTTAAAATTTGTTAAACATAACAGTTACAGCAGTTCTTCAATTAACTTTATCTCTTCCATAAATACTTGAGAAAGAGTCATTTTCTGAATGGATTTAGGGTTTAACTGGAGCCTACACACCACATACTGCCCTATCATAATGAAAATCATCTTCTATTCCACGAAGATTTAGACAACTTTCTATGATTTGTAAATATAAATGGTATGATTCAGTATAAAACTTTTTCCCAAATCTTTTGGGGATACACCAAACATATATAAAGGAAATGCCATGTCCTTAGGGCAGTTGACACAGGGACATGAGATGAGTCATAGACATGATGAAATTCAGTTCTGAATTTCAGATATCTGAACATAGGCATCTATAGCTGTCTGAGATGCCCTATCATATCATGTCATATCACAACTTTCTCTACTGTCCAGCTATGATACACCATTCAAAATGTGCCACTTTTTACCATTAAACTGCTGTGCAGCTTTACCATCCAATCTATCTAAACTTTAGGTTCCCAATTGTTCTAAGGTTCCCATTCGCTCTAAAATAAGTGTGAAAGTTTCTAGAAATTAGTGGGACAAGGTGATATGTCTTTGATAGTTCCCAGAAAGACGTACTGTCCTAAATTTAAGTGAATGGGATTCTCCTTCTTCAAGTCTGCAAAGAAATCGCATTTTTCTTTATTGAATGCACATTCATTGCATGACACATTCGTAGAATCATAGAATAGCTGAAGTTGGAAGGGACCTTGAAGATCATATAGTTCCAATCTCCCTGCCACTGGCAGGGGCACTTTCCACTAGACCAGGTTGCTCAAAGCCCCATCCAGCCTGGCCTTGAACACTTTCAGGGTAGAGGTGTCCACAACTTCTCTGGGCAGCCTCCCCCAGTGTCTCACCACCCTCATCATAAAGAATTTCTTCCTAGTATCTAATCCAAACCTACCCTCTTTTAGTTTAAAACTGTTACCTCTCATCCTATCACTATATACCCTTGTAAAAGTCCCTCTCCAGCTTTCTTGTAGGACCCCTTCAGGTACTAGGAGGCTGCTCTATGGTTTTCCCAGAGCCTTCTCTTCTCCAGGCTGAACAACCTCAACTCTCTCAGCCTGTCTTCATAGGAGAGGTGCTCCAGTCATCTGATCATGTTCGTGGCCCTCCTCTGGACTCACTCCAACAGGTCCATGTCCTTCTTATGCCTCGGTCCCCAGAGCTGCTTGGAGTACTCCAGATGGGGTCTCACGAGAGTAGAGTAGAGGGAGAGAACGACCTTCCGCAACCCGCTGGTCACCCTTCTTTAAATGCAGCCCAGGATGAGGTTGGCCTTCTGGTCTGTGAGCACGCATTTCTGGGTCATGTTGAGCTTCTCATCAACCAACATCCCAAGTCCTTCTCCTCAGGGCTGCTCTCAATCCATTCTCTGCTCAGCCTGTATTTGTGCTTGGGATTCCACCCACCCATGTGGAGGATGTTTCACATTCACAAAGATTCTAAAATTCAAAAAATGGCTCCAAGAGGTCTGTTATGGGATCCTGGTCTGTGGGCAGGGTAGGGGGAGCCCCAGGGGGCTGGAAAGACACAGTGAAGGTTGTGAGTGCTCTCAGGCCCTAGAAAGTGGAGCTCAATCTATGTTAATCTTCAGCAAACTTAGTGCAAAAGGGATGATATGCCAGGGTGATGTCCATTTCAACTCTATCATGCCTGTTTGGAAAGAAGTCATAATGGAAGGGATCTTCTTGGAAAAAAAGAAAAGTTTTAAAAGGATTTAAAGAAAGAGAGGTGTTTGGCATATGAGGAAGTTATTCCTAATAGGAGGTGAATCAGAGAAGAAAAGTTATCAAATAGTTAGTTGCTTCCTTCTTTGAGATTTTTTTCCCACAGCTTCACTCAGGGAATGAAACATGTGACTCATGCATATGAAGGATTCCCTAAATCTATCTAACAATTAATCTGATTTTTACACATATACTGAATTTGCAGCTTTACTCCCATTCTTTGGAGTGTTTCCATTACCATGTAATTTCTCAAGAAACGCCCAAAATGGCACAATGAATGTCAGTGCCACAGTGAATGTCAATGGTGCAATGAAGCCAGTGTACCTGGCTGTATCCAGAAGTAAATTTTTTTTTTTCCTACAATCAACTTTTATGTCTTCTATCTCTAACCCAGAGTTTTAATCATTGATTAGTAGAACCAGGTTACTTGAAAAGTGGAGTTATTTAGAGTGGCATGAAGGATAATCCCGGCACATTTTAAAAGTGTAACATTTCATTTGAAGAAAAAAAGAAACATTAAAAAATGTAACTACTAGTACCTTTATATAACTATGTTTCTCAGTTTTCTTAAATTTATGAAAGAATGATCTTAGAGAGACATACACTAAATCTGGAATATGCAACTGCATATAAAAATGTTTTCAGTAACTTTAAATTTTGCCCCTTTAAAAATAGCATTTTCCTTTTTTATTATTAAAATATATCAGAAATACTAAAGCAATACTGAAAATTTGAAACATCTACAGGTTTCAGAAATCTTTGGGGGCAGCTCTTTCTAATTTTTTTTCTTCAATTTTAGTAGTATATTCAGGTATATGAAGCTAAATAACTAAAACTAAATGAGACGCGCATTTGACGATTAGTTGAGGAAGGAATCAGCCTTCTGATGCTGAAAAGCTGTCAGAAGTANTTTTCCTTTTTTATTATTTTATTATTAAAATATATAATATTATTAAAATATATCAGAAATACTAAAGCAATACTGAAAATTTGAAACATCTACAGGTTTCAGAAATCTTTGGGGGCAGCTCTTTCTAATTTTTTTTCTTCAATTTTAGTAGTATATTCAGGTATATGAAGCTAAATAACTAAAACTAAATGAGACGCGCATTTGACGATTAGTTGAGGAAGGAATCAGCCTTCTGATGCTGAAAAGCTGTCAGAAGTAAAGGAGGCCTTATGTTTATTAATCATACTTCTGACAACTGAAGAATGAAAATATTTCTTGAAAATACCAGAGCTAATTTAGGTAACACTAATCGCCCATGATCTGGTAAAGCAGACATTCACTGACAGCCAATGATCCTGCCTCACATCTTCCCAACACTGCTGTCCTGGAAGAAGTAAGGGAGCCAACGTGGACCTCATCTGATGAGCAATCTACCGGCAGATCAGTATAACTCTTGCTTAATATTAAAATTTTCACAGAACTCCACAGAAGACTGAAACGCTGACAACTGCGATTATTCTTTTCCCAAAGTCACAAAAGATCAATTCAGCCTCTTAAGAAAGAGAAAAGGAAAACATAAATGTTAAGATTAGGATGTAAATCTCTTGGTAACATATTTCACTGAAGAAATATATAAACTCAAACTAATCCGTTTAGCTATTACCCATACTGATCAGAGACACAAGCCTACTCAGGAAAAGAAAAACACCAGGCAAGCAGGGCAGTTTTTATCTGGGGGTTGGTTTCAGGGGGGTTTTTTGGGGTGGGGAAGCAGAGGGGTGATGTTTGTTTTGGATTTTTTTGTTTGCTGGTTTTTTTGAGTTTTGTTGGGGTTATTTAATACCAAGGAGAATGATAGATGTTAGCATGCAGGTTTTTACCGAAGCCTGTTTCTTTCACGGTGCAGTGTATGTGTGCATGGATTAGAGACCAGTCAGATACATCTTTACTTAAAATGCTGAGCTGGCCAGGGCACAAGTACAAACTATTCAATTCTTAGCATAACTTTAGTCCAGGTCAAGCAGTGCTTTCTTGTAAAAACCTCAGGTATTCCTGAGACTTAGCACAGAAAAGTACTATTGCTAAGACATTTGTTCCTGTCTATTTTAATAGAGTCAACATATTTTGCAGAGGAAGAGATTATAGCATCTTATCAATGCTTATAAATATTAATGCTTATAAATATCTAAAAGGCATGTGTCAAGAGGATGGGGCCAGACTATTTTCAGTGGTGACCAGAGACAGGACAAGGGGCGATGGGCACAAAGAAGAACACAAGAAGTTCTATCTGAACATGAGGAAGAACTACTTTACTGTAAGGGTGACAGAGCCCTGAACAGGCTGCCCAGGGAGGTTGTGGAGTCTCCTTCTCTGGAGATATTCAAAACCCTCCTGGACACATTCCTGTGCATCCTGCTCTAGGGGTACCTGCTTCAGCACGGGGTTGGACTAGATGATCTCCAGAGGTCCCTTTGAATCCCTACCATTCTCTGGTTCTCTGATTCTGTGATAGCTGTATGGATGAAATTATTTCCATGTTATTTGGCCTCAGGGACAAAGAACCATGACATTCTTATTTTGCTAGGATAAATGGAGGTCTCATCCCTCCAAAACCTTGTTTGTAGCCTATTTCAATGCTAATGCTTAATCTTTTGCAAAAAGATGTCTGTCAGCACTTCAGTAGGATGTGTTTTGCCTTCACTAGCCAGTTAACAGAGAATTGATTCTGCTGGATAACAAATTTTAGTAAAGAGAAGCTTAAGAGCTGTAATTTTACCTTGTTTCATACATTGTATTATTATATGCACTATTTCTATATACCATGTGTTTTGCAATTATTAATACAGTGTTGCAACTGCTTCCACAAATAAAAATGTCTCAGAAAAATAATAATTAAAAAATTGGCATCTGAATAAGAACATACAGGGAATTTACAGTTTAGATAAGTGCTGAAAAGTACAGATGTGTAATAAGAGAGTTTTATCCAAATACCTACCTGCTGCACCAAACTTTCCAGCTCTGCATAATGGAGCTCTGCAGTCAATGGTATGTTGTATATATCTATATATATAACGTATATTCAATAAGAATTCAATGTATATTCAATATGATACTAAACTGCTCAGTTTGGAGTCATATGTACTGTTATCAACTGTGCCTTAAGACAAACTGTAGGCCTAAAATTAAATGTTAAGTTGTCCCACTCACTGCGTCTACATTTGAGAAGTCAAAAATGCCTCCCAGCTTTTATTTCTCTTTCCCCACTCCCATTCCTCAATGGAAGTTGTCCAGCACACTAGTTTCCTCTGCACCCCATATATATTTGGTTTTCTCAAGGTTGTTAGATATACTGAGGCTAAACAAAGCTATAGCACCCAAAGTTTGCCAATCTAGATGATCGGTATCCTGAGGCATGCTGTGGCACAGCTCAGGAACTATGGACATAACCTATGAATGCTTATAATTAGACAGAACATCAGCTCTCTTCTGAGTTTGGTGGTTCTCCCTTTTTTCTTGTGCTAGACTACAAGTACCTGAGGAACATTTCCTTAAGTAGCATCTAGACAGTTCTGATTCTTAGCAAGTTTATAGCTAGCAGGAGTGTTTTACGTAAGTGGAATGAATTCTGTCAATATGTATTTGCGCTTTTGAAAAAGAGTTTGCATGAGTTTTGTTTGCAAGGCGTTCCTTTTTTGACAAAATCAACTCAAGGAGTCCACCAGTCTACTATGCTTACACAGCTTTCTACACAATTTATCACTAAAAGAAAGTAACAGGAAGAATACTGCAATTATTATATGATTTAATTTAAATTTATCTTAACTACAGTAGAATTAATTTTCTTTTTTAAAAACTATCTACAGTTTGCAAAAATAAGATCTCTAAAATCTGTGGTGAACAAGTATCATGAAAAGTCTACTATTATGCTCAGATGGCATTTTCTAGATACTTATAAATAGTCTTTCATCTTCTTAGGTTTTTTTTTTATTCATTGGCATACTGAGTCACACTAACTCTGTGGGTTCCAATTTAGAATTTGATAGATTCGATAGCTCATTCTGTAGCGCACCTACGGAATTCTAGCAAGTTTAGTATTATATAAACCAGAGAAATATAAAGAAACAATGGTATCTGTATTTTCACAAAGGAAGCATTGTTTGATGACTGGCTAATAAAAGTCACTTTGTAATGTAATCCAAACATATTCATGATCTTTGAATATTCATAAAAAGCTAACCATAGCTGAAATACTCGACTTCTTACCAGGCCCTTAAACAGTCTCGTTATTGTAGTATGTATTTCCTAGTTTCATCTATATTATTGTTAAACTAAAGGTATTTCAGAAGTATTTTGTAACAATGCATTTCTTTTAAATATTCATTTCTTATTCATATCCTTTAGCAATATCAGTACTTTTTAAAACAAGTAGAAGGAATCATCTTTTGTGATAATCTTTGCTTTGAACTTTTTCTGATATGAGGGTCTCCTCTATTCTGCTTAAATAAAAAAACCTCATTTTTATTCTGCGGAGATTTTATAGCATTCCCAAGAAAGTAATTTCAGTTCCCTCCCTCCCAGATCAAATTAATTTGATCAGGCATAATTTAATTAGCATTATTTATTGTACATGCGATGCACAATAAATAAGTAGACGAATAAATAAGTAGAACAAACATCTAAACAAATGTTATGAACTGCACTAACAAAGAATTAGTGTTATATAATTGGACTTAAGCAGGGATATGTTGTTTTGACTTTAAATGGGTCCTTTCCTTTCTCCCTTATTTAGCAGTGATTAGACATGGCTCTAATGCCAGCCTTTTTCTGTTGTATCCCTCCTTTTCCACCACATGCACGTGCCCCAGGATTTTGTATTGTATGTTTATTTACCTTACAGCTGAAGCTTATCTTTAATAAGCTTAATTGAAAACCCAAAGTCTAACCTCCTTTAAAACAAAAGTACAGATTCGCATCTGAAAAAAAACCCAGACTTTAAATTTCCAAACTGTTCATAGAAAATAGATGTTCTTAAAATTTTCCCCTTCAGAGACAAGAGAAAGGCAACATGGAAGACTGAATTACATCAGCACAGACTAGTAATAGATATTTTGTCTTCTCTTGTTGTTGAAGTTCAGCTATGAATTGTTAATATAAACACAAAAACTTTTATTAGTTTATCCTGAAATTGCATTTTTGCATAAATGTGGCAAATGAACAATCAGTTGGGAACAGCTGAGCACAAGCAGATATCTAGTAAGATATACAAATATTTCCACCTGTAGTTAAGAGTCTCTTTATATTTTTCTCTGCAGTATATATATGTGTGTGTGTGTCTTTATAAACACACACAAATGTATGTGTGTCTGTGAGCACACTATGTCTGTATCTGTATATGTGCATGTGGGTATGTGGGACACAAGCAAAGTATCCTAGCAAATCAATTGTTCCCAGGTAATTTGTTTACTAGATGTTATTCTACTTCATTTTTTTTAATCTATCATCTGATGTGTGTAGATTTACAGATTAAATCAAAGTGTTATTCTAGTCATATCAGGAAATGAGAAGTGTACCCTTCCTTTTTGTGTAGTTAATTCTTTATTAGGTATTCATGGCACACATTAAAGAGAAATCAAGCAATATGTTTCACGATATTTCTCTGGGCACAATCCTGTCCTATGAAAGAACTCATGTCTAAGAAACTGCATAAAACACAGTCACATCTTGTCTTTTTCACCTCTCCTCATGTTTTGGATATATCCATGAGTACTTCTTCTTTTTCTTCTTTTCCAATTATGTAATCGATTATTATCTTTTTCTTTAATACAATTTATCCAGCTTGTTTCTATACTAATATTCATGAAACAAGACAGCTACCTTATATCTTCTATTGAATTACTTTAACTCTATGATATTCATATACTAGACAGCTACAATACAAAAAATATTGTTTCATAGAACATTAAATGTCTTCACAGCCTCTATAAAAACAAGGGGAAAAAAACCTCTTTCACTTAATTTCATTATGTCTTGTCCTTCAAGAAAACTTCTTTTTGAAAATTTCTATCTGAAATTAGGTGGTTTTCAAAAGATTTTTACATTCCAAGATACATTCAAAAAACCCCTAATCTTGGAAAACAAGAAGCAGGAAGTGAAGTTACAAAAAGACTACAACGATGTACATTACTTGAATTACTATACCCAAACCAAAACATGCCTGTCATCTTTTAAAAATACAGTTCAAGGAGAAAAATCATTATGGTGGTATTGCATATATCATTGTAAGGGATCTTATTTCTGGCAGACAATTTGAAACAAAATTCTTTCTTTTATGAAAGCAGAGATTCTTCTTAAACAAAAAACCTACACTGATCAACTCTCTGAAGATCATTCATTCTCAAGGGCAAATAATTTTACTTCTTTTTATATTCAGAAAATTCTCCATATTTAACTTATTTTTTGTTTTTCAAAATGCTGTCCATGAAAATGGATTGGATTTGTCTGTTAGAATGTGGAATTTTAAGCATGCACAATTTAACTTATAAAATGGTTTCAGACATTGTAGAGATTTGAAAACTGAACTTTAAGTTTACCCTTTAATGTTTCTGTCAGGTAAAATGGATTGGGTTATACAAAAATGCAGACTGCAGAAAGGGGCAAGAGCTGTGATAAGAGAAGAGCAGTTTCCGCTACTGATTTTTACAGTAATTTATACTGCTTCCTGCCTGTAGGCAGCCTAATAACCCAATAAAAGATGAAATATTTAAAGGAAAAGGCCAATGGACAAAGCCCGGGCAACTTCATGTAATTCCTAGCATTCTTTTTTAAATCTAATACTGCTATACAATATCAAATAATGAGCTCTGCTGCCCTTAGAAAACAGCACCAAATTACAAAAGTTGAAAGAAGTGGTAACTAAGCTTCCTTATACATTTCTAGTGATTCCAAAATCCTGGCACAAACTGAAAATGAAGGTCTAAATACCTACAAAAATATGGGCCATATTTTCTTCTTCAGTCTTCTACGGCAGTACAGCAAAAAGGTGACAGGAGACACAGTAATAGTTTTAGGAGGCAATAAATTAAATAGGATTCCTGTTGATCTACAGAAATCAAGTGTTTCAGATATTTTATCTTTTAAAAAAAATTCTGTACTTTCAAATTAGTTGTTTAGTACTGTAGCAGAATATTATATAATAAATCATATCCTATGCTACTTTTGTACATTTAGGAGCAAGAAATACAGAAAATAAAAGTAAAAATTGAATATTTTATTGAATTTGCCTGCCCTTTTTCAAAAGAAATCAAATTAGTAAATTTATGTAATACAAAACGTATTATTTCAGGATCTTGGTTAGCTCAAACTTTAAAAGTTAGAACTTCTCTAACACAGATAGTTTTGATTGAACTGAATTAGAGAGTGATTACACAAGCAGATCGCAGGGCAGATCTGAGGGTGGAATAGTGTCTGGTGGGTGGAGAGTAGGAGATGAGCAGCTGCTCTTGAAACACAAGACAGCCTTAGCTGACTGTCACCACTGTTTGTGCTGAACAAAACTGAATTTTTTGCACTTAATACTGTATAGAAGGAAAGACAGAAGAAAGGAGGGAAGGACAGGATTTGAGGGAGAGCAGGGGGACACTGAAGTACACATTTAAGCAGTTGATCTGAGACAATGAGGAGCAACATGCAGTGGGGTTTATTTTAAATCCATGTGAATGAAAGGTACCAGAGAAAGCAGGTAACTTGCAAAACATTAACAAACATTTCACTTGTCTGATAATTAGACTTTTGCATAACTAACTGAAGTTGAGAGAGCATATTGGGTATTTGTAGTTTCCTTAACCTTTGTCAAATACCAACTAACACTGAGGTATCAGGACAGGGAAAGGGAGGACAGAGGTAGAGTGAGGGCAGGTAAACGAAATTCAAGGTACCAGTACTGGCGTTCCAATGAAATACCCTTTTCTCTTTCTTTTCAACATAGCAAGGATGATGTCTCCATGCCAAACTGTCTTCATATCGACACTCCATTTTAGAACGCATTTTTCTCTCATTTCTTCACCAGTGCAAACAGAAGTCGATATGACTGACTTGCTTTAACTTTGAAATTAAAATGTAAACCTCTAAAATATCAATAAAGCTGACATAAAATCTTTTTGATTGTCTAGGATAGAAGGTTAAAAGATTGTGGCCTAAGGGCAATATACTGTGCCTAAAGGTTCACGAAACCTCTTGTCACACATTGCATTTGTGTATTATTACACTGCATCCATTGACATTACGCCCTTGGGATTTTCACAGGCTTTTGAACACAATCTCTAAGATTGTTCACATTTTAGCTAGTGCACACTAACATACCACTGCTATAATATTTATGGGTAGGCAAAAAATGCAAGTCTCTTCTTGCATTGACTAGTAAGAGTGTCAAACTACCACCCTAAACCAAGCAAAAGGGAATGTTAATTAAAAGGGCAGGATGTGTTCCAGTTGTTCTAATCAAAGAAAGCTTAATCCCTTCATAAGCTGGCTGGCTTTGTTGGAGGAAATTCTCAACAACCTTGTTACTTTTGATAACTCTAAGCCACTGACTCATGGCCCCTTGACAGCTAGCTGAGCATGTAATAACATTTCTCTGTATTTGGGGACTGGCTTAGCTGGCTTTATAATAGATTATTGAGGATGTTAAAGTGAAATGTTAGTCTTTCTTTAAAGCTCTGTATTCCTTGGTAATTAAGGTTGTAAAAAGGGCATTGAACACAATGCAGCTTCAAGGTCACCAAACATGGATACAAAAGTCTTCAGCTTGTGTAAATAAGGTATTAACCATAGGTTTAATCTGTGACGCTAATAACTGGAAGATGGTTATTCTGTTACCAATACACGACAAATTCACTGAAAACTGTTTTTAAGTGCAAACAAGTGTCTTTCACTTCAGTTAGGTGTTGGAGTAATTTGTAAGTTTTGTAAGAAGATAGAAAAGGTGGAAATATGTTGAAAGAAAAAAGAAAAAAAGAAAAAAATTACAAAATTCTCAAGTAAGCAGAACACTACTGGACAGAGCACAATAAAGTGACATTGTGCAACTACATCTGAGGAAGTGGAGGTTACTTGGTATAACAAGAACCTTAGTAAAATCTTAGCTTTTGGTGTAGCAAGTCTAGAGGGACTGTGAAAACTAGCATTTCATTTCAACTTTCAGGACAGTGATGCTGATTTGTAGGCTATGTTTTCTAATCTGTGTATTTTACTCTGAATGTAAAAGTTTAAAGAAAGAAGTCTCCTGTACTTCAAGTATTAAATTCCTAACAGGTAAGAGAGTAGGACAACAAAACCTACATACCCTGAGAATGCAAAACTCTACTTAAAAAAAAAAGATAAAAAAAAAATAAATAAAGGAGTCTCCAGCATTTTGGTGAAAAATCATGGAAATGTTGAAAAAGGAAAAATAATACCTAAAGGCAGCCAGTAGGACTGAGCAGTGTAAAGGCACTCTGAGATATCTGTGTGCACCTGCATTTATCAGAAGACTATAGCTTTGTTTTTGACAGAGCCAGCATGAGAAATTCTTTACTACTTTGTGCCCTGATCAGGAAACCGGTGTTACCTTTCAGGTCTGCTAATTCAATTGTCTGTTTGACAGTACTATAAAAGAAATGTGTGAAATTACTTAAAACAAATCCAAACATACACACACCAATACATCACATAACCACAATGTAAAATGCAATGGGCATAAGCTAAACCAAGAGGATCGCATTTGCTAGAAGGAAAAACTTTTTCATGATGTCCTGGGTTCGGCTATGATAGAGTTAATTCTCCCCAGCACGTTGGCAGGGGGGTAGCCGACCCAAAGCAGCCGGGCAGGTATTCGATCCCCCTGCCGTCCCGCCC
>VZSC01001434.1:82462-103547 GCA_013398225.1 Steatornis caripensis
TGTTACTGTTCTCTCTCTCTCTGTGCTGTTGCATTAAACTGTCCTTATCTCAGCCCACGAGGGCTGCCCCTTTCTCTGCTCATTCTCCTCCCCGTCCCGGTGGGGGGGTGGGGTGGGGGGGGTGCAGTGAGCGAGCGGCGGCGTGGTGCTTTGTTGCCGGCTGGGCTCAAACCACGACACATGATAAGGAAAGCAGTCAGCCAGTGGAGTAATATGTCCAGAGCAAATGTGGGGGTTTTCAAGACCCAACTGCATGCAGTGCTAAGAAACCTGATCTGCCCCATAGATGCCCCTGCTTTGCTAAGTTGGCCCGAAATCCTACTGAGGTCTTACCCAACATTTAAATATTTACTCATAGTGGAACTGCTTCTATGAGAATGTAAGCAATTTTTAAACCTTTGATCATTGCTACAAAGACTATCTAAGTATGAAGTTTTTAACAAAACAGGTTAACTCTAGCAAAATTCAAAGGTCTTGGTTCCTGTTTCTTCCTTTTGAGTTTAAAGAGACAGAAAGAAGGAAAAATGAACTGTTGAAAAGAAATATATAAGCCTTTAACCTAGAGCTAAAGGAGTACTGTTTCAGAAAACTACTTAAATCTTAACTATTCAGTAAATGAAGAGAAAAACTACATGTCTGGCAGATATATAAAGCTATATCTGTAGATCCAAAATTTAATTATGATATTTGTAAAGAAGACAAATAATCATGAATGTAACTTAAAAACCACAATCCCCCAACATCATGTAATCATGCAAAGTATTGTTATCATGAAAGCATATACATACATAGTAATAACAATACATCATATATTTATGCTTAGTTATTAAGCATAATCACTTTCTCCAAACAGGAAAAATGTCGTCTCATTCCTGAGGTGTGAATACAAGACCTGATTCTGCTCTAAATTACTTCAAACAAACAAATTAATTTGTACAAAGACAATATATTGTTATGCAGAATAGTATAGGTGTAGTTGATTCGAGAATTGCTGTGAGAACTCAAACTGGTAACTACATAAAATTGAGCAACTCTTTCTGAAACACTCTGGAAGGAAAAGGCACAGCTGCACGTTGTCAAGGGCTCAGTCTTCCTGGAAGGCTTGTTCTTAAAAGGCCTGTTAGAATGAGTCCTTCAAGGGACTTGGAATCCACCTGATTTCAAAACCTTGTCTGAGACCAGAAGCCAGGCAAGCAAACTTCTCTCTAAGGGCAAACTTTTGCCAAAGAATTATAGGGGTAGGTTACTGTAGAAGATTCAAACACCTGAATTTAGCTATCTCCATATGTGCTGACAAATGCACATATGCATTTGTCATATATCCCATTCACTGCTTGCTCTACACTGAGCTCCAGAGCGCTCTTTCCTGTGAAGCATTTCAGCTGATTTAAAGTCCTGTGACCAGGTAAAGACAGTTTGCTGCTTTCTCCACTGGTCATCATCATAAATATTCTAGTAAAATATTGAGGACATATATACTGAAATGGTAACCTATTAAAATTTATCATGTATATACAGTACAGTATAAAGTAAGATAGTTATTTTCATCCATCAATTTTCATTCATCAAGAATTTTCCATTGCTTAGAATAAAGCAACACTTCTTGAAGGGAGAACAAGTCAGCAGAATGTTTTTTTCTACCTCAGCTGAAGCTACTGTACATTCCCAATTATTCATCCATTGTCTATCTCTAACTATAGTTGTGCATTTCTAAGATACCTCAGTGTAGACTACGTGTCCCATTTTGCACTGAAATAAAAAAATTGCAACCTGAATTGTTCATAGCAGGATATCAATGCACCAGGCTTGTAGCAATTTACAAATGCAATGTGAGGTAGGATCCCAAAACAGACACGGCTTTTATGATATCAAGAGCCAAGCCCTCAACTGCTATAAACTGGCATTTCAACATTGACTTTGTTAGAGTAACTGAGACTTTGGCTGGAATTCTGTGAGAGCTATTTACACAGGCTTTTATTTATGTAGCTGTTTTTATATCTGTTTTGATATTCTATTAGAAGTATAAGCATTAAATTAAATTTACTAATAAAACCACCACTTGGCAAGTTAACAGAATATTCACTCTAAGGAGTTAATGAAGAATTAAATGATTCACTTTGTACCTAATAGTTGTCTACAGAATCTTCATAATTTATATTTATGACCCAGGTATTCATTAGTCAGTTAATAATGATTTCTTTTCCCCCATGGGAAATTCATCAAGAAATAAAGAGACAAGCAAGGAAATACTAATGAAAAGTTTCAACAGATTTAAGTTTTCCTAAAGGCTAGGGCAGGATAATTATTCATTATTTCTATTACCATAGCGTCTGTGAGTTTGTACAAAGATCAGAAAATCAGAAAAAGAGGACAGGAAGCAAAAAAGACATTTTGGGGGAGTTTTACTTAGCCGCTGTCTTAGAATCTTGAGAAAGCTTTAAGGCCTATACCTGCATAATTCCCCTTCCTCTCCTGTTACTAGACTGAAGCCAAATGCCCACCTTCTGGCCCAATCACTGTTCCTGAAGTTCATGATCTCATTATTTCCCTCAGATTGATGTTTGTAGTTTTCTCTATAGTTATGGTTGCAATTTCATGGACTTTTGTCAAAAAGCATAAAAATACAAAACATCTGGAATTTCTTTGCAGTGGGATTTTACAGATGGCTCCAACACTTTTTTGTTGAACTACATGATTGAAGAACATCTCGCAATGTTTTTGTTCTGCATCAAGATGTGAAACAGACAGGAATATAAGGATTATATAAACTTAGTTTGTGAGATAATATTAATAGAATCATATTTTACACTTTCTTGAACTAACTATATTTGTATTGTCAGTCCCCAAGAGAGAAATATTGTGGTATCAACCATAAGCATGAAGAGTGCTGCATTTCCCATGCATATTAAATTTGAACTCTGGGCTTTGACACATTAACTTGCTGATTACACACCATTATGTCAGTCATGACAATCTGTTAGTTCAGCTGAACTAATTAAACAAATTTAATATCATTATATAAGCATATATGTATAAACATATTTGTAAATATTTATATGAGACACAACTTCTATTAATTATTCTTTTTAAAGCCAAACAACCAAGGGGTTCTGACTCCTGAGAAATTAATAAGCAAAGGATGCATCACAGGAAACAGCATTCCTGTAAAGTAAAACAACAAGGAGCTTCTGGCTTGAGCTCAACACCAAAAAGCTCACTTCCTCCTCTCTGCGGGATGCAGTGTCACTCAGTCTCTCTCAAGAAGTGGCATTTAACACCTCATCGCAGCTGGCACCTCTCAGCTAAGCGCAGAGTTCAGCTGCAGGAACAAACCTCTTCTTCAAACTATTCCTGCAAAGGTATAGAAAATGACACACTTTCACAACTAAGAGAAGTGCTTTCTGCTTTCCAGGAAAGGAGGAGAGAGGTGCGCTCTGTCAGTAGAGCTCCACATTCATCTAGGAAATAGCAATTGATAGCAATCAGGCATTCCAGTTATTTTCTCAGATACGCCTCTCTTCCTGTTACTGTAACACCCCTATGTACATTATGACGGTTCCTCTTTGACCCTGTATTTTCCGGTGTTTCAAGGAACCACCTAGGATGTATCTGGGGTCTAGTACTTTGTCAGTGGCACAACGTATGTGCAGTGTGCAACTTTTACAATTTTAATAATTTGTTATTGGAAAGGAGAAATACCTTTCCATATTTGACCACCTTTGTTTCAAATCATCACTTCTTTTCTTTTCTGAAGACCATTTGGTTTAAAGTTTATACTTATTTTATTTGTATATTATAGCTATGCCCAGAAGCCAATGAGGCTGATTTTCTGTAACATTAGAAACTTTATCCGTTTTCTGAAAGAAAATTTCTTACCCTTCCAGCCATTCACCCTAAACCCTTCTATATCCTTCTCACCTTCTCTATTCTTTTCTTCTCCTGACCTATGTCTTCCACATTCTCCTACTTAAATTCTTTTAAATGCTAACCAGTTCCAATGAATAGTTCTTATCCTCGTATTTCCTTCTGTCTTTCAACTTTATGGGGTACCCAGTGTTATAGCTTAAAACAGACCTGTTTACCCTTCCCTCTCAAAACTCTCTTTGATTCCTCAGATATTAGGGGAAATTATTGCCAATTACTCTGTTGTGCCTAGACAAACTCTAACAAAGCCTAGACTAACTCCATTTTGTATGACAAGGTAATCCAATAGCTGCATGCTAAATGCACCATTCTCAAAATGCTTCACAGATTGAACCCTTTAGGGAGTGCAGACATTTCTCCAGTCAATTTCTGGAAACCAACAGAGTTTAGGCATATGGCTGCTCAGAATGGGGCAGGTTTTGGCATGTGAAGAGGTACAATTCTAAGAATCTGTGTTTGTGGAACTTAGCCATGCCCGGAAATTTAGGTAGCAGTCATCTGCACATGTATTTTGGGGGAAGAAAGGAGAAAATTTTAGATAATCTTTCTAAACTAAACTTTTACATCCCTCATTAAAAATTACATAGCAATGAAAAATTAAATATAATCCCTCCAAAAATTTGCACTGTGTAGCATTCAGAATTTATTTTTAAACTCCCAATCCTACTGGAAACAGAAAACATAAGAAAAATCATGTTATTAGAGTGAGAGCTTTGTTTCATATATACAGCACAAGAATAAAAATTCTGTGAGACTTTCTGACACAACCTGTAACTAATACAGCCTGCTATCTCTAATCTCATTATAGTAAGGAAAGTAGGAAGCCTTACTTCCTTATGAAGTAGTATAAATATAAGTGTAGTTATTAACACAAAACAGGAATAATACCCTTGAGTGAAGAAGGGGCAATCAGTAACAAAGGATAGTAATAATATAACAATCATGTTATCATCAAATGATGACTGCTTGATTGTGATGGATTAAACAATTGCACCATTTTATTACTTCATATCCCTCCTGCAGTAACATTACAGCAGCAATCATGTCATTTTTCTCCTATAAATTTGGCACCTGCTGACTTAAAGTCATTTATAGGATGTTGTTAAGTTGGTTTCTTAATGCAGGTGCTGAGTTACCATTAACACACTTAATGACCACAAGGAATAAGAAATTGGATCAATTAAAAGAGGGGGTTAGCCCTCCTACAGTTTCTAATCACATGTGGACAACCACTAATGAATTGGATCTCTCTTAGGTATCTATTCTGAAAATCAAATCTGCTAGACAGTTAATCAATTGAGATAGATATCAATTGAGCTTGTGCTCCACTGGATTTTACTGCATCAATGCTACTTAGAAAGAAAGAGGCCAAGTGAAAAAGGGGCGGAGGTGCATAGCAAGTCTAAAGGGGTTTATCCACAGTAACATATAGTAAATCATTATACTTGGTGTCATTTCTGAAATGCTGTGAATATTCTAACAGAAGGACTTTTTAGACTTCCTTTCTGCTGATATCTTCCATGCAAAGGTAACAACATAATTCCACTAGCAAGCAAGATCTATTTCATTGCTCCCAGATCTTGGACACTAATACTGCCATGAAATAGCTGTGGGCTAAACACCTCTTCTGTCACAAACATAGTAAACATTCTTTTTTGCTTCCAAAATATCTACTATCCCGTGTTTCCAGATGTATGCAACTTTACTAATGCCAGGACTACAGGACTAATGCCAGGACTGCTACTATTTTCTTATTTCTGGACTTAATCGTGTCAGAAAAAGGAGTATGTCCTGATTTAAGGAAAATAAGATGAAAAACACTTGAGCCCTATAAAACCCCAAAGCCTTCTGACATGAAAAATATTTTAGTGCTTTATCTTGGACTACCTCTAATAGTGAATGCTAATTAGAGCTACCAAATTGTGCTTTTAAGATTTGCTATTCATATACTAATTTATCCACTGGCCTGAAAATAAGTTTTACTAGTATGTTGCCTCTGCAAAACCATAGTTTTTTTGAAAGTAAGTATTTCAGCCATGTCACATGCATGGACAACTAGAAAGCAGTGACTGCTAGTGCTGCACGTGCAGTCTATCTCAAGTCTTACTCTATTATACTAGTTTCCACAAGGGACTATGGCTTCAGTCTCATTCAGTTTATTTTTCCTATCAGTATATGTGAAATACCAACCAAAAACTCAAAGGAAAAGATGGTGGATTAACTGGCCATGCAGAGGAGATATACCCAGACCATTCCACATGAAAAGCCTTCCAATCCCTGTGGAGACTTGCCTCTGCAAATCCCTGTTCTTGGAAGATTGACTAGCACTGAAAATTACTTGATGGAGGGAAGCTCAAGATTACATAAATAAACTATCCCAGAAAGAACATATGACTTTGCTTCTCAGCCAAGAGAGTGCTACTCAGCAAAAAGTGGCAATACAGCTCCAGATGGTAGCTTTTCAAATTTGAAAGATAGAGATACTTCTCAAACATCTTGTAGGAGCTGCCTGCTATCTAACAGAATGGATCTTCAGACTTCCAGCACTACTGCTTTTGCTTAATCAAGGATACAATGAATAATTAGTAATTTATTAAATAACAAAACTCATACACTTCTGACTCATCCCAGATTCTATAAATAAGTGAAGTTCTTGAAGAGCTTTCAGTAAATAAATGCAATGAATTATTCCATCATTACTTAAGGTAATAAAGATGCAGCCATTGTTTTTCTGAGTTGTCTTTCTGGGAAAAAGACACTTAGATCTGGAAGAGGTGTTACAGCCACGAGTCATTGTATTTCTTAACTTTTGACAATCTGGAATTGAGGAAATAATTACTCTTATTTCCTCAATATCTGAGGTCAAATAATGTATAACAACTATTGGAATTAGCAGTTCATACTTGCATGACAATTATGGACAAACCAGTAAAGCAAAGCTAGTTTACTTGTATTTGTGATATTGGAGGCAATACATACATATCTAGTACTAAATGTTTAATTTTTATAGGTATAAATTTTACTCTGTGACTAGACCAGTAAAGGTCATCTCTTATGGAATGTTTGTGTTTGTCACCTTGAATACATAGTTCATGCAATTTCTGTTTAATAAATCACAAAGATAACAGCAGTAGAGTACTTCACTGATCTTAGTTACATGTATAGATATTTGTCTGAATAAGTGTATTTATGTTCCCTTAGATAAGAGAGTTGATACTCTCAGACTCTTGGCCATTGTGGGTCATGAAGGAACATAGGTCTTGCTGTTCAAGTGCCACAATGAAGTTTAAAGGTTTATTTTGACATACCTACCCTACTTTGCACCTATGATGTGAGTGAATTACCAAATATTATCTAGATAGACATCTTGTCTCTCTAAGGTCAGTGGTAAAGAGGGTATGCTATTCTGGCATGATACACTATATATGCATTCATGCTCACACCTTTACTAGACAAAAATAAAAGAAGGAATATCATTTCCAGAATAATTTTTCTTCTGTTGCCTGATCTCTGGTTTCCTAGGTACAGATTAGCATTTGTTTGCTTTAAAAGTTTTTCATCTGACTTTTTTTAAATGGCAAGTCATCCACAGTCATTCTAATCACATTTTTCTTGTACTCTTTCTAGTATTTGCTTCACATAATTAGTGTTCACAGCTAATGCCATAGCCATTGGTGACTGTGAGCTGAAATAACCTGCAGAACTTCCTGCACCCCAGTCTCGTCAATGTCTGTTTAAATCTAGGTCTATGTGGCATTCACTACTGAAAGGTCATTGTTGCCCTTCATTTCAGTTTCTCCATCCTTTCTAGTCTCCTTCTCTGACAAGATCCTCATGAAATCATACCTAGAAGCAGGATGTGAGAGACACACAGAAAAATAGTCCTCTTAAAACAGAGTTATTGCATGGGAGCAGAGGCTATCTAGTGAGAGCAATAAATATTTACTGGTGACAATTCCTTCTTGCTCTCCTTACCCAAATTTAGAGAATTTGAGTAATGTACATAAACCAGACATGTTAAAGTAGGAATAGTATAATCTCAATATTTCCTTCCAGAATCTTTGAAGGTCGCAGACAAGTTAATGAACAAGAAATGCCTAAAAGGGTCAAACTAAAAACCTCTCATTAGAAACTACGGTATTAAAAATACAATACTGAGGTTGAAGGGGTTTCCCCTTCATAATTTAAACAACATGAAAAAAAAATATTATCTTATAATATTATAAATGCCAAATTATGGTTACAGAGAACAAAGGAAATACAAGAAGGAGTCTAAACTTTCATTACACAGACAGCAAAATGGCAATCTACATTCTGCAATGTTAATTAACTGTGGTTACTGATACCCTGAAGAGATTCAATTAGTTTCTAATGTACGTTGTATTTTAAAATATATATTTTATTCTGTTTTGTCATGGTTTAACCCCAGCTAGCAACTAAGCACCACACAGATGCTCACTCCCTCCCTCCACAGCAGAATGGGGGAGACAATCGTGAGAGTAAAAGAAAGAACACTTGTGGGTGGAGATAAAGACAGTTTAATGTGTAAAGTAAAAGTCACACACAGGCAAAGGAAAACAAGGAATTCCTTCGCTACTTCCCATCAGCAGGCATGTGTTCAGCCATCTCCAGGAAAGCAGGGCTCCATCACGTGTAACAGTTACTTGGGAAGACAAATGCCATCAGTCTGAATGACCCCCGCTTCCTTCTTCTTCCCCCAGGTTTATATGCTGAGCATGACGTCATATGATCTGGAACATCCCTGTAGTCAGTTGGGATCAGCTGTCCCAGCTGTGTCTCCTCTCAGCTCCTTGTCCACCCCCAGCCCACTCGCTGGTATGGTGTGGGGTGAGAGGCAGAAAAGACTTTGACTCTGTGTAAGCACTGCTCAACAATGGCTAAAACTTCCTTGTGTTATCAACACTGTTTTCAGCTCAAATCCAAAACATAGCCACATACTAGCTACTGTGAAGAAAATTAACTCTATCCCAGCCAAAACCAGCAATGTTTATTTATTATTTATATTGACAAGTAATAGTTTGTTTCTTCAAAGCTAATCTTCAGTTCCGAGATACAAAGTTATAGTGATGTCCACAGCATATGAAAACATAATATACATTAGAAGCAACAAGAAACCAGTCTTTGGAGTGGGAATTTGGGAGAATTTAGACATCACAAACAAAACTTGTTAGTTCCTGAGCATCTTTCCCCTTGACTCAAAGTCACAGAATCACAGCATGGTAGGGGTTGGAAGGGACCTCTGGGGATCATCTAGTCCAACCCCCTGCTAAAGCAGGTGCCCCTAGAGCAGGGTGCACAGGAACGCGTCCAGTGGGTTTTGAATATCTCCAGAGAAGGAGACTCCACAACCTCCCTGGGCACCTAACCTATATTAGTACTTTTCTTTTATCATTGATGCTCACCTCACTATCAAATCTGCACCTCTGTATATATCTCAGACAGATTTACTCTTATGAGTGTGAATAGATCAAAGCCTAATATAATTCAGAACCTACAAATTACACAGAAAGATTGGACCAAAAGGAGATTATTTCAATGCCTGTCATAGTCACAAGTTAGGACATTTCCCAGGGAGCAGAGTTTATTATAGGCTACATATTCTCTCAGAGAGAAAAGTGCCTTTTAGTGTACTTTCATCAAAACAATTCTCCAACAGACCTTCGAGTAGTGATCAGAACTACAAATTCTTATCCACACTTTAATAGAAAACTTGGGGAGTGGGGTGGGGTTTGTTTTGATGGTGGGATTTTAGGGGGTTGGGGAGGGAATATGTTGGTTTTTTGGTTGGTGAAGTGGCTTTTTTAAGAGAGGATTACAAATTGTTGATTCCAAGAGGCAGTCCTGTTGGCAACAGCCCATGAAGAAATACATCTTTACCTCTGTCTTTTCTTTCTTGAATGTTGTTTTCCAGATCACATTTTGAGGTACCTGGCTGTGCTGGTATTCTGTATAGGTGTTTATGTACCTAAATCAGAGATGTTCATCCCACTCCAGAATAAGGTTAGATTATTCAGAAACCAACTTTCAGAATCCTCACATCCTTTATTAGATCAAGCCATTGATATTTCCTAGAAGACATACTCATTAGCTCTATTATTAGTCAGTAGTATAAATAATATATAGTAATTTTAATAAAGAACATCTAACTAACTACTAGGACAATTTCCATGTTATAAATGTTGTTAGTTAGTTATGCTGAATTTCTTTTATATATCTTTAAATAACTACCTTTAATATTCTATGAGGAGAAGAAGAAAATGCATGGACTTTTTTGAAATTACACGTAAGTTTTATCCTCCAGTTTAATAAAAGGTTTGTAGCCTGTAAAATACAATAACATCACGTGTACTGGGCTGAAAATTAAAAACATCAGGACAAGTTGGTGACATAAGAAGAAAATATTTACAGTGTTTTAGAAGTATGTGTGATTTTCTGCTCTCGTATCTGGATATTCACCAGCAGAAATTTTGCACTTGCAAAATAACTGCTTGATCTAGCCTTGCATTTTAATGACCACATAATTAAAGCATTCCTTAATTGCAAGAAATTATAGACTGCAAGAAATTAACTTTACTTTGAGACATAAATCATGCTTTTTGGAATTTCAATCTCATTTAATGTGAGAAATTCTGTCCTGTATTCCTAGACAGGGCACTTCTGCTATATAAATATAATCACATTAATTGAAGCATCTGTCTGACACAATAATTGATTAAAGTTAAAAATCAGAGCCCTACAGAATTCTCCATTGCACACCACTAGATGGAAGTTTGCCAAGGGATATCTAACTGCCCGTGAAGAAATTAGGAGTTTGTAAAGGTTGAGACAGGTATGATAGTATGTGAGTATAGAAGATGGAAAGGAGGATTTATTTTAAATGGTTTAAACATAAAGAATTACGATAGACATAGGCAATGCTGTTAATTTTTGTTCTTTCAAGATTATAGTATACATATACATATCATTCTATCAAGCTAAAAAAAAAATCTATTTTGTCACAAGATAGATAGGTAAAATCACCTGGAAAAAATCTTTTTTTTTTCCTAAATACATTTTAGTTTGTTATCTTGTGCAACAGAGATCTACAGTTGAGCACAAGACAAAGAAATTTTCCTGTTTCACCTTTCACTGCACTCTTAAGAAATCTAGAAAGCTCTACCTGTTTTGCTTTTTATCTCCTCTTTCTTTTCTGCTCAGTTTTCTTTTCATATGATTCACTCCCTGGCTATGACATGCTACAGAGTACTTGATAAGGCATCAGCATAGTAGAGAGTTAATGCCACTTTCCTTTTCCAAGGAGAAATTCATAGAAGGGAAAAAAAAAAGACAAAAAAGGGCCACAAATTAAGAACTGTTAGATTATAGAAGATATTTGGGTCTGTACTCATTTATAGATTTTCTGACCAGAAGGGATCACTGCCTTAATCCATTCTGACTTCTTGTACAACTAAGCCTATTAGAATTTAATCTGAAAATTTCTCAATCAAAATATTTGAAATAGAGAATCTTCAGTGAAAAAACAGTTTTCTTGGGTTAAAGATTTCATGTGAGAGAGAATTCTACACATCCAAGGGTAGATTGTTCTATTGATTAAAAACCAAAACTATTAGCAACTCTCTTTTAGGTCTAGTTGAAATTTATCTAGGTTTACTTCCTACTCACTGGATCTTAGACACCTTTTCTTTATGACATTGAAAAATGTGTATCTTTGAAATATTTTTTTCATGTTAGGTACTAACGGAACATAATCAGCCTGTCTGTTAAGGCTTAAATAAATTGATCATCTTCAGTCTTTTGCTCCAAATGAGTTTTCTAAATCTCAATAAATTTTCATCTGTTGCTTCAAATACTTCTTTTTTTTTTTTTTGAGAAATCATGTATTATTTAGATCCTAGAATGGTGCAAAGTATTAAAAAAGTTGTTGTGACAGAGCCACCTCTTTTCAGGCATTCATAACTAGTTTCCCCTTGAATTTCGATATGTTTGTGTTCAAATTGTCTTTCTAGGTACAGGGATATGCCACTTGTATCTCCGTGTCTACACCATAATGACCTTCAACATCTGACAAACTTACTAAAAGAAAACTGAAAAAGTATACAAAATAAAACTCCAGTATTAACAGAAATAGAAAATTACTAATTAAATAATAAACATATTTTTAAATGAAATAAAATAAAAATACATTCTACAACATTTTCAAAATAATAATTTTACTATAGGAAATGCACCTAACTTTAATGCTTACACAGTGCTATGTGTCTGCTTGCCCACATATAAATACACACACACACACGCACACACATATATATATATAAATATATGTATCATGTACCTGGAAAAGTTTTAATGCTATGAAATCTTATACTACCATTTAACATGCATTATGTTAATAAATTTTGAAACTTACAGGGGGAGGCATATTCCAAAAGTTCAATGAATCATTCAATTTCCACATATACTTCCTCTGAGTATCAGTAGATTCCTAGTGTCATGCTGTCAAACTCTGGAAGGTTGTGTTAGAATTAAACACTCCAACTCTGACTTTAACACAGGATGGAAAGCTTATCTAACCTGACAGTACTCTGGAAATAATCATTCTGACTTGTCAAAGATGGTACATGCCAGGATCTTTACATTATTTAGAAAGGAAGTCAAAGAAAAAAAGGGGGGGAAAAAAGGAAAAAAAAAAAAGAAAAATCTTATAAAGCCCTATGGTCAAATTTGAACTGTGCCAAAGGAGAGAGATATAAACCAAAACAGATACAAAAAATGCTAGTCTCATAGCATACATAATTTATGACTCAGAGTTTAGCTTTAACCCTTAACTACATCTAGAATCCTATTCAAATTGATGGAGTAAATGATAAAGATTATACGTCTCAGCAACATTTATCAGTAAGAGGTAGTTGATCATCTGTTGACTGGTTGTAGCTGCCTTTGCAGAAGCAGCCTACAGATGACAATGGGCATCTAAAATGTTTTTCAAATCTGAAAAAGCTTGACCTATTTGTTTATAGTACATTTAATGAAAAATGTTGTGTGAATTTTAAAACAAATGTCCCCTTTTCATGACAGGGGTAATCCCTATTCTAACATTACAATAACATTTAATTGAAACAAACAAAAACTATAAACAAAGATTTGCTAATGATACTCTATTCTGACCAGTCCTCTTCTGTTTCTAAATATATGGTTGTTTTGGTATAAAAAGATGGTCACAACTGTGCCAGAGATTACTGATTCTCAGTTTTCTTGCAAGGTTCTATTTGCTCTTCAAACAGTAAAATGCTTAAGGGTATGCTAGGCGTGTATGTAATCATGTTGACAATTGGCCATAGTATTTCATCAAGTACTTCGGTCTGTTGGAGTGTTTTTTTAGTTTTATGTACTCAACTAAGCAATCTAGATGATGAACTCAATTTGAATTTAGCTAATCTTAGCTAACCAAAAGGATCCCTGGTCAGACAGTTGCATAAACTCTTGTCTTGTGCTTTTGTAATTTAAGTACATTCAATTTAAACTATATAAAATATTTAGACATACAGATTGATTCAGGTGGTGAAACATGGGCATGAATTGCCTTTCGAGACACTCTAGGCTAGCCAAACAGCCACGTAGGACTATTATATTTGACACAAGACATGCAAGAGACCTGCATGCTTCTGAACTGGCAACTAAAGACATACAAAAATACCCTAGGATTTCTCAAATGATGATAGACAATTAAATTAAAGCAACTGAATGGAACCTCTTGTATCTGCATTCAGATGAAATTGCTCTTTAAGCTTTGTTGGCTGTATTGGTTGACAATAATGGTAGCTTTATACACATACCCTGAATAAGGACCCCTATGCTATAGATGCCTACATTTGTGAATCTGAACCAGTCTCCCAGTCTAGGTGGGAAATTGTTAGAATATATACTTTATTTAAATATTTTACCTCCTTTCAGTCTCACTGACCACTTCACAACACGAGGCTTTTTCATGGGCCACCTTCCTGCTCAGCAATTCAATCACCTGTTCCTTAAGAGAGGAGTCCTAAATGCCATGCAGACACTGTGATGCAGCTCCTACAATCTCATTCGCACTGTTCTCCACACTGGGAGACCGACTGGTTCCCACTGTGGCTTCTGTTTTGCCTTTGTGTAGACCTCAAAAGAATCAGTGGGAAAGGCGCCAAAGAAAGGCCTGGGAAGACTAGCTGTCCCTGGAATAATTCTGTGTGATTTGTATTCAGTCTAACATAGTGTTAATATAGACGAACGTAAGCCAGTTCAAAGATTACAAAAAAGTGGGAAGAAAGAGCAGGTGAGGTGACAGATGTCAAAACCATAAGACAGGAGAAATAAGGATCAATACTGAGGCAAGCATGACAAGACCCTGACTGAAATTGAGTTTGCATTATAACCAGCAGCCTATTAAGGATGAAAATCGAAGACAGGAGAATGGAGAAGAAAACATAAGAAACAAGGTCTTGACCTAAAAACACAAAGAAACAAGGCAATCAAAAATAAGCTTTACTTATTTGTAATGGATGATAAGTATAGCCAGTGTAGTCCCATACCAGTTGACTGGTGGTATGGTGTGTTATTCTACATCTGCTTGAGAGTCTGATAAGCTGCAGTAGCTATTCAACGTCAGTGTGAGCATGGCCTTTCTCAGCTCCTTATAAGCACTGGCTGGTGAGGTTACTGGTTTTTCCTTGGTTGGCTGGTCCCTTTAGTAGATGGTGAGTGTTCCTTCAACCTCCTGGTGCTGAGAAGCGGAGATCTGCAACTAGAGTGTAGCATGTGTAAGAACAATACCAAGACTGCTTTTGTTGGAAATGTAGGCAACATGAGCAGTGGTTCACTCCAGTGTCCTTCTGGATATGCAGAGGGTAAGTTGTAATGCATGACAGCAGTCAGGTTTTGTAATATTCTTTCAATAAAATATATTACGTGTAGTTTGTGAAAATCATGAACAAGTGCATTACAATGTGAAAACCAGTTTCAGATGCAAATATGCCATTGAAGGTGCCTACAGTACGACAGGCAGACCTAGAGATGATGTTTGTCTTTTAAAAGCTTTTCTTAAACTAAACTTATTTTAAAGAATGTTATTATCCTCCATATGTTCATTTGGGCATTTTTTCAGATCTATAATGACTCACTAAGACTTATCAGTGGTTTTTTAACCTCACTAAACAAAAAAATAAATTGGCTAGATCAGTACAGTCAAACTGTATAAACCAAGCACAAATACAGGCTGAGCAGAGAATGGATTGAGAGCAGCCCTGAGGAGAAGGACTTGGGAGTGTTGGTTGATGAGAAGCTCAACGTGACCCAGAAATGCGTGCTCACAGACCAGAAGGCCAACCTCATCCTGGGCTGCATTAAAAGGAGGGTGACCAGCGGGTTGCGGAAGGTCGTTCTCTCCCTCTACTCTACTCTACTCTACTCTCGTGAGACCCCATCTGGAGTACTCCAAGCAGCTCTGGGGACCGAGGCATAAGAAGGACATGGACCTGTTGGAGTGAGTCCAGAGGAGGGCCACGAACATGATCAGATGACTGGAGCACCTCTCCTATGAAGACAGGCTGAGAGAGTTGAGGTTGTTCAGCCTGGAGAAGAGAAGGCTCTGGGAAGACCATAGAGCAGCCTCCTAGTACCTGAAGGGGTCCTACAAGAAAGCTGGAGAGGGACTTTTTACAAGGGTATGTAGTGATAGCATGAGAGGTAACGGTTTTAAACTAAAAGAGGGTAGACTTGGATTAGATATTAGGAAGAAATTCTTTATGATGAGGGTGGTGAGACACTGGGAGAGGCTGCCCAGAGAAGTTGTGGACACCTCTACCCTGAAAGTGTTCAAGGCCAGGCTGGATGGGGCTTTGAGCTACCTAGTATAGTGGAAGGTATCCCTGCCAATGGCAGGGAGGGTGAAACTATATGATCTTCCAGGTCCCTCCAACCCAGAACATTCTATGATATTGCAAATTTAACTCTTATTTCTGTTTATAACTTATCAAGGGTTCCTAATTTTACAAGTTTATTTGTTCAATGCATTTGTATATATATAAACTGCCTAGTTTCTATGAACATCTGTAATATGTGTGAGAGAAATTTTGGTGTTAAATTCACAGCAAACATGAAAAGAAATTATGAATAGTTTTTAAAGACTAAATCCATTCAATAATTATTTTTTCTGTGTGATGACCCTTGGCAAACACTGGTAATTCTCCATGGTCTGAGAAGGTTTATACACTGCATTCAGGTCTTGCATACTTTGGGGCTTCCTTTTAAAGCTGCTTTTTGAAACTGCAGTATAAAATGCCCATTAATTATGTGGCCTGACCAGTATGGATGCAATATCACACACTTGAGGAAAAGAAAAAAAGGCATAGGTCAAAACTGACATTACAGAGTAGGCAAGGCTGAGAAATTTCTGTAATTTAAATGAGTAGAGAACAGACATAAATATACTTCCCATCCACTCTTGGATAAAAGACATATTGCAACTCACGATTCTTGGAAATAAAATGTTATTGCTAGTGTATCACTGTAGGGTCTGGATGGTGGTGCTCTTTATCATTCCACTCAATTCCAAAGGAGACTTGTTTTGGGAGTCTTAAATTTTCTGCACTTACCAAAGATGCATCATTAAGATGGAAGCAGATTAGTTAAATTGTTCTTTACAATCTTAACATAGTCTTGGGTAACACCATCCCTAATCAGGGGAAACCTTCATTGATCCTCTTTATATTTTAGTACTTTAATGCAGAGAAACTGTATAGGACACAAACAGCTGTTTCCTTCACATTAGCAGTGATCCAGCAATATGGGTCTAATGCTATTTTCAATGTCATAGGGCTGGGCTGGTCCTTAGTTGCTGATCCAGAATGATTTGGGTTTTTCA
This sequence comes from Steatornis caripensis, assembly GCA_013398225.1. Lineage (NCBI taxonomy): Eukaryota > Metazoa > Chordata > Aves > Caprimulgiformes > Steatornithidae > Steatornis > Steatornis caripensis. Next base: position 99,303 of record VZSC01001434.1, read on the forward strand.
TAGGTTCGTGTCCTGTTTCCAGTTCTGTGTTGAGATTTTAGATACCTTAAAGCTTTTAAATTGGCATTGAAACACTACCTTTGCACTATCTTCCAAGACCTTTAGGTTAAAACATATGTATGTTGGGGTTTTTTCTTGTCATTCAGCACAGATACAACTGGAGGTCTTAGCATATAACTTATATGTCTAGGCATTATGGTAATACCAGAACAAATTATTATGATTAATAACAAAGAAGAAAATTATAACAAGTAACGATAATGATAGTAATAATAATAACAACAAACATTATAAGGAGATCAGGATGAAAAGGAAATGAGTTTGTAAAAGCAATGTGATTTGTCTGCACATATATGACAAACAAGATAATGCTATAGTCAAAGTACAATTCATGTAATAGTAACATCCAAAATATATAATCACCAGAAACTACAGTAAAGTTTTATGTATTGAAGTGTGAGCTGAATCAAACTATTTGCTATTGATCTATAAACTAAATCAAACTCAATACATTAAACCAAATTCCCATGACTGCAAACTGATCTGAATTAAGATAGCACTGCAGGATAGACCCTGATATTCCAGTTCTGTTGGTCATTGTCATCACTTGCTGTCTTTGTTATACACTGGAGAAGCACTTGATAAAAAAGGCAAAATATAAGAAAAATAAAGAGACAGGAAAATATTATTTTCTTTTTTTCCCTGCTGGCTGACTGGGTCACATTTTCTACCATCATTTCTACCCAAGCTTGTAGTGATAGAACAAGGGGCAATGGTTTTAAACTGAAAGAGATTAGATTTAGATTGGATATAAGGAAGACATTACTTTCGATAAGGGTCGTGAGACACTGGAACAAGTTGCCCAGAGAAACTGTGGATGCCTTGTCCCTGGAAATGTTCAAAGTCAGGTTGGATGGGTCTTTGAGCAACAGAAGTTGCTCAAAGTTTGGGCATCCAAACTTCTTAAAGTAGAAGAAGGCCTAAAACTCTGAGCCCCTTTCTGAAAGACTGACCTAGCCACTAAGAGGTCATTTAGAGATCACCAGTTATACAGAGAGAGACTGAAATGAGCTCAATAAGGTAAGGTTTGTCTCAGGTGTCTGAATAAAGAGACTGTTGCAAAGTTATGTGTTGTAGTTTTTCAACTGAACAGTCTTTGGTTGAAGAAATTGAAGACTACAATAAGCACGCTCAGTAGTTCAAATTTCAGCCTGCGGGGAAAGTTTGACAGAAGTATCAGTCACCTAGGGCATATCAGGTGCCTGTGAATTCTACGTAGTATTTATAGATTGCAGTCCTGAATTTAGGTTTATAAATAAAATTTCAGGCTCTCTAAATTATCCTAAAATACTGTATTACTGTTATGCATGCATCTAAGTCACAGCAGCTGCCAATTTAAACACGTTACCACTCCTCCTTCAGAAACTTTCATTCTAGAACACAACACTACTATGAATGCCCAGAGGCATGTGCCCCAAGCAGTAATTAATATGGAATTCAAAAATCTGATCCTGTAATTATGTTATCAGGCACTCAGAACAGTGATCTATGAGAAGTACAGTACTCAGAATTCGTTCATCTGAAAAATGCTGCTGAAATAAGAAGCAGTGGTGTCCAGATTTTCCAAAATAGGCTTTCAACTAGTTCTCTTCTACAAACAGGCACCTAGTCTTTTACTGTTGCGATACTTGTGTTGAGTCTTTTTTCCTACCTTGTTTCTAAATCCTTCAAGAATATAGGCCATCTGACTTAGCTGGAGTGTGCTGGGATCCAGAACCAAAGTGCAATAAACAGAAAATATGTAATGACTGAGAGAAAACTAAAAAAAAAATAAAGAAAAAAAGAAAACAAAAAGTCTGCAAAGGGAATTCCAAGGAAATTTTGAGTAAGAACTGGTTATTATCTGATATGGAAAAGTAACTTTGGTGTATCACCACATTTTAAAGAACCTTGCTTGTACATTACATACAATGAAAAATATTTTCATGTGGGCTTCAGAAAGTTCTAGGATCTCCTATACCTTTGGTAAATGATCCAGTTACATACTTTTCAATGATTCATAGATGTGAAAATTTTTCACTGAGGTGATGTCTCATCTGATTTTATTCCTTCCTTTTTTCTTTTGTCTTCCCTCAAGACGTTCAAAGACATTTGTTTATTATGAATTCTCCCTATATCCCCACCAAATACTTGAGTGCCTATGAGGTTCTCAGGTATCAGTATGAAAGAACTAAAAATGAGGTGAAGCAAGGCAGTCTCTTCCAGCTCACAGAAGCAAAGGGTGAGCTTGGAGTCAAATTAGAAAAAAACAAGTAGAGTGTTTGCTAAATCAATCTCTGTCTAACAGAAAAGGCCATTATTTAACCACATGACTTTGAGCATTGACCAGAAATAGTTTGGCATGGTTGTCTATGGCTGACAATGTATTATACAAGCAGTGCTGTTACCTTGATCTGTGTCTTTGACTATTATCTAACTCAAGGTCATTAGAATCTAGAGCTAGTTTCTATTAGATTAACAAAATGAAATAAAATAAAATATACATGCTTGTAGGAAATTATCTAGCAAATGAGTTCCTTCAAACTTTAGTCTCAGGAGAAATATTTCACTCCAAGGCATAACTAAATAAACACCTATTAGCAGACTGCAGTTAATGCTAGTACTTTAACATTCACTGATAACAGCCCTAAACAGTGCCTAGAGAATTGAGATGAACTGATTAAAATAAAAAAAAAATAAAAAAGAAAGGAATGTACTGGAACTCCCATAGCACAATTGAGTTGATTAATTGCACTCATATTTCTGTATTATATATACTTGAAATTTCATGTGATCAAATATGCCACCATATAAAGATATTAAATCTGCGTAGGTTTATCACTTTATCAGAACTTGGTACAAAACTTTAAATGAAATAAGATTCACTGTATTAGCAGCTATTATATCATTACCATCTGCCTACATGATACAAAATTCACTAACACTTCTTTTCCTGTCTTGTTTTAACGTGAATTTGTAGTTTGCACCGTGATTAGATTGTTCCATTTTTTCATATTGCAAAAGCATTTTTACAATTTTCATTAGTTTCCTTCCTCTTCCCCCAGTATATCTTTGAATTTTAACTACATAGGGATTTTTTTTACCCCCCAAGTTTCCATTTTTGGGCAGCTTTTTTTAATTTGCTTAAGATTACCTGCTTATTTCCTGCTTGATCATAACCTATGGTGTACTATTTCTATATGTCATTATTATCTCTAACTACCATCCTTTAATATTTAATATAACCTTTAATATTACATATTTTTATCCCCATAAATAGATTTAAAATGCAATGCAATTTAATTTTAGCTAAACTGATTTCCTGAAAGATAATATAGAGATTATTACTACTTGTAAAAGTACATACAACACATTTAGGGAATTCAATGGTGGTGAAGGATTAAACAATTTCAGAATATTTCTTAAAGGTATAAATAATTAAATAATATAATATCATAATAATGCACACAACTCCTCAGAGGAAATCTGTCTGATAGGAATAGTCTACATGTAGTCTTAACATATTTTAAAAAATCATACCATTAATTTAAATGAGCATGGGAAGTCTGCGTATTTGTATACTACAAAAATGTTTTAAAATATATGTACTAGATGAGGTAAAAATTACATAAACTGTAATTTGTTTGATGCTGATAGGAATGTGAATGTGTGTTATTGTGTGGGCAGCAATTCCTTTTAAAATCTATTCAGCATTGTCCAGTATGCTCTGTTTAATTCCAAAATCTAACATTTTTGTAATGTAAATTATTTGTTTGTTTCTGCTTTATATTGAATGAATTCATATCCAACATAAAAGATAACTCAGATGGAATCATACTCTCAGGATGGTAGTAATTCAGAGCACTGATCTCAGTTGTAATTTCATCTTTTTATTTAATTTTCCATCATTAAAAATGACACTTCCAGAGCCTTCCTGGCTCCTGTCAAGAAAGGACTTCATGATATCCAAAATGAAGGCATCCATCCCAGCAAATAAAGGAGAAAAAAAAAATCATATACCTGTAATCAGAATTTAAGAAATTCAGTAAAATATGACAAGAATCAGATTATTAAAGAATTCACTATATTGCATGTATTATATAAAGTTGCATAATCATAGAATCATAGAATGGTAGGGGTTGGAAGGGACCTCTAGAGATCATCTAGTCCAACCCCCCTGCTAAAGCAGGTTAGCCTAGAGCACTT
>VZSC01001434.1:114339-127990 GCA_013398225.1 Steatornis caripensis
AACTTAATAAAATGTAAATATTCAGAGGTATAAGGAAAGAGATGGAAAGTAACATTCCTTGAAGTTACAAGAGATGTAGGTGTAATATTTCTGTTACTAGGAAAAAGGCCGCCTTCTACTTGATTGTATTTCCTGCTTCTTTCCAGTTAGTAGAAGTGAAAAAAAAAATTTGAAAACAATCTTGTGAAGCAAATCATGTCAGACACCATCATCAACATTTGTTTCTGTATTGTTTTGTAGAAAGGTAACCTTCTATAAACCATTTGATAACTGATACATGGGATAGGTTGGGTTTTTTTAGTATGTCAGCAATGTTCTCATTACCTTATCATTCAGATTAAGCAAATTTCTACCTAGGAGGACAAGACAGCAATACCAAAAAGACTTTCTATATCAATGGTCAATCCTTTTTTAAATGTATTATTTAGCAATAGCAGGTCCTACATGCTATTTAAAAGATTAATTCCTTCTCATATGTTTAAAAGGCATTGTCAGCACAAATACATTTCCAATCAGTTAGAGACTGAGATGACTCAGTCTAGTTTTGACATTTCTTTTAAGGCTGAATAATTTGTATTCACCAGCGTAAGAACAGACCAGAGCTTCAAACGTATTAGTAGGACTTACAAGAAAAGCAGGCTTTCACTTCCTTAAAAGTCTAGATACGTTGGAAGGTTGCCTTATATCCTTTTGGTTATAATTATCCTTTGGGACGTGAGATACATGAAAGACCCCACTGTTCCTAAATCCATGTGTCTTCCATTGGCCTGGCTAGAACAACATACTGTCATTGATGGTGAAAAGTGTCTCAGGCAGTTGTCGTTGTCGTTGTTGTTACTATTGTTGTTATTGGAGGGAGATGTTATTCTAGAATGAACTTAGTTCCTCTCTTTATCTCCAGTTTTGAGAAGGTATTCCATCTTGTATGCATTACAGTTCCCAGAAGACTTTTTACTGAAGAAGACATGAGGTTAAAAAATACTAAATCAAGTTTCTTCTTGTTGAAATGCACATTAAAATAGTCCTGAAAATCTTCACTGTCAAGATGCTCTAGTATTAAGACAGATAGACTAGTGAGAGATAAAAAATAATTTGGTATTATAAATTCTGCAAGAGTCTACTGGAGCTCCAGGCAATAAATGTTTCTGTATAAGCATGAGTACCAAAATGATGACCCTATTTTGTTTAATTCTATCTAGGTGCCAAATCCTTTTCCCTTACCCACTTAAACTGGTTTCTAAATCAATAAATTCAACACACTTTTCCATACTGTAGTCTTAAGTTTCAGGAAATTTGTAACCTTAAATTTAGTGATAATCCCTTTCACTTACTTTGGGACTACACGTTCATCAGTGAGTTGACTACTTCTTCCTGCACTGAGGTCACCCTCACCTCTTGATTTGTCTTCACAGGGCAGCCTTCCTTCTGTTGCTGCCATTTGACAATAAGTTCTGTCTCTGTTCTAATTACCATTTCAGTGTATTAGATAAAGCATTAATTATTTAACTTATCAAAGTGTTTGGAATGATGTTGTAGTTATCTGACTTACTAAAATACATATTTTGTATTAGTTTTAGATAAAGTAACATTCAGAGATGCTTACCAAATTCAGATTCCTATTGTGTTACAACCATAGATACAGTTATAAGATGAGAAATATATCAATCAGAACTTAACTTTTACAAAGACAAAGTAGGTAAAGTATAAAGAAAAAATATTATCTCATTTTACATTTAAAGAAATATAACATAGGTACATTAAATTATTTAAGTTTCAAAGGAACCTTTTGACATAGTACTGTCTACAATGAACCAAATCCAAAGATCTTAAAGACCAGAGCACTTTGAATGTATGACCATCTTTCTCTTGGAAAGATATTTGTGTATACCAGGATTATAGATTCATTTTTTCAGGCCATTTGTAACTATGATGAAAATATTTTTTGTTTTTCAATCATCTCATACCATCATTAAACTTATTGCTACTATCCAATACCAATAACAGGCTTCAGTTACTGTAATAAAATCTCTTTGCAAATTTTAGTCATTGTTCAAAGTTATTCCTTTTTCTTTTCAATCTTACAAATATTTTAACTCAGCTTTTTTAAGACATACAGAATGGAACATCAATCAGGAAAAAGACTCCAGAGATCTCATGACTCTGAATGCTATACTGCAAAACAACAAGTCTTCATGTATAAAATTGTATCTCAAATAAGTCATTAATTTGTTCTTCAGCAAGGAGCTACGTCTCTTGAATAACAAAATATCTGCACAACTTGTAGCAAATGTAAAGAAAAAATCAGAAGGCACTTGTTTCTTGAGAGACAATTGCCTTTCTTTACGTCAATGCTCATTAATTTTCAGACTTTTGCTTTCCTCAGTCAACATGACTCGGTAAAGACTTTAAAGATTCTGTAGTCTTTCACCTTATTACTTTTCAGCAAGATCATAAAACACTTTTAAAGCTTCAGAGTAAGGACTTTAAATTTTTTTTTACAATATTCTGTGGCAATTAATGATACCGAATTAGGTGTGTGGGTTGTGATGCTTATATTGTGAGATGAGGATTTGTATACCACTATAGACCTGTGTAAGGAACACACCAGTTCAGGTTTTTTTAGATAACAGTTTAGTTTCGCTTTCCTTCATAACCATTTATGCCTCCTTGTACTATTATGTGTGGTAGACTGAAAACAGTAACTAGTTATGACATTGTCTACACCATTTAAGACTTCTTGTGCATCAAATACATTTTAAAATTGTATATATGTCACAGCCTTTTAAATCAATGACTTAAAAGTAGATTAGATTGTCACAATAATGTTTTATTGTTTAAAAATATTAACAAGCAACCTATATAACCATTTACTGTGTCTTTGGTAATAGCATCCACTGCTCCTTACTTCACTATTACACTATTCTTTACCATTGACTTCTTATTCCATTTTTCCAGTTTCTTTTTGTACCTATTATTTCTGTATACAATATCAATATTTTTAAAATGTAGCAAACTAAATGTACTGTGGACTGTGAACATTTGACTTCATCTTCTATTGTTTCAATAATTCATCACTGTTGCCTTAATCACTGGCTAAAATTCAATCCAGATTAGGCAAAATCTATTCCACGTTGGGCTGATAAAACAGTGATTTTGAAAAGCAATCATTTACTAAATCCTAAATCTTTCAATTTTTTCTCCATTCTACAGCAAGCCTCAGAGATTTCCCAATTAATACCAGGGAGGTTGAAATAGGTTGAAATCAAATAATCCATAAGCACCATCTTGTTAACCTAACTTGCCCTCTTTATCTATTCATACAAGTTTTCATTTCCGTTTCTTTTTGCTGTCCTTGGAGGTTCATGGTACAGTGTACCTGTCATTATCACTTTAATACTCCTATGCATAAGCTAGCTTATTTCCTGAAGACGTCAATTCATTTCTTCATGTACTTCATTTTTCCTAAAAAGTGTAATAAAACCTGAATGAAAATAATCTTTCTTGGGAAACTTTCTGCCATAAGAGAATATTCTAAATGCTTTTCCTATCAACATGTTTTTCCCAAACAATATTGCCTCTAGAATGGATCTAAGAAATCATGTTGGTCTAAATTTTCTGGGAAAATATTTAGCTTTCAGATTAGATTCAAATATATGTTTTTATTTCTTCAAGACAGTAATATTTGGTAGCTATTGTGTTGAATCTTCACACTACCACTCACTGTTCAGAATATATGTCTAACAGTTAATCATGGCTTTTGTTTTAGGGAAGAGGATACAATTTCTCATAAGACTACTCTATGACTTGTGAACTGAGCAGAGTTCTAAAAGCACAGAAGCTAGCAGATACAGATCTGTTGAACACTCAAAACAAAAAGGAGTTTCACGTACAAGACTTTTATTTTACAGACAAGTTGGAGTCTTTTTCTCTGTGTGGACAATAGTACTTGCAAACAGAAAAGCCAGTGTTACAAAATTTGTAGTTAAAAAGTAGTATTTTGATAAAGATTGGTAGCCAGTTTTGACCTCTGCCATGATTTGATGGAAGACAGGCACACAAAAAACTGATTCAGTTCAATTATTCTTTGGCACTATTCCATCAGAAAACTACAGCCATTTCTATACCTTTGATTAGCACCTAAGCACTCATTTTCCTTTCCTTACCAGCTCTGAGAACAGAGTTCAGTTTCCTATCAGAACACCAGCTTATAACCTTTCCAGATACAGCAAATGAAGCACAGCTCAAAATGGATTAAAGAACAGACTATAGAGAAAAAAGACTGTACCTATAATCCTCCAGCTATCTTCTTTTATTCTGACCTCTCTGTATTTTCAATACCTTAAAATGGTAAAAAAAAAAGGGCTAAATCCTGCCTATATGTTATATACATTTCTCACTGCCTCACTGAGGCAGAACTCAGGCCCAGATTTCTTACAGTAGAATCTATTTACATTTAATGTAGGACATCTCCCTTTCTCTTCAGGTCTTATTTCTCAAATTTAATAAAAACCAGGTTTTTTAAAATGTCTTATCTATCTTTTACCACAAATGCCCTGACTCTGGCACTTTGCCCTAATTCTGTTATTTTCATTGTCTATTTCTAACTTCTGTGTACATGTTTTCTTTTCATCTGTTCCTTCACTTTCTAGATTTTTTTGCTTGTCCTTCTTGTTTTCTTCCCAGCAGCACTAGAAGTCCCCAATACAATTGTCAAAGCTCCCCTTTGGAGAATCCCAAGTGTCTAAATTTCCCTGCTAGTTGCTTGTTAACTTTAATTAACAGTATTTTTACCTGGCCTAGGGCTGAAAATGTTGCTAAGTGGTCATGCTTAGGTTCTGATGCATTTATATTATGTTGCCCTTTTGTTAACTCTAATATACAATTAAAGTCTTTTGTGTATTTAAAACAAAAAAAACCAACCAAACAAGGCTCGACCAATTTTTAATAGTCTATGTTTAAGAAAGGAACTAAAGTGAAACTTGTGAAAACATAAGTTCCTTTCATATAGTACCTCCTAAGCTCTTACAGAATCACTAATTGCTCTATGAAAACAATAAGAAATAAGGCAATACCTTGTAATTCTACAAAACTAATGTTTCTGTAATGCTCCATAATTACTTTTTAAGCATTTAATTTTTATTTATTTATATAAATAAAATTTTCCACTGCAAACAAATTTTATTCCCAGCTAGAGAAGACTAGGTAAGGAAGACTGAGAAGATTTCTGAGATTTCTGCTACGGTAACTTCAAAGATACATTTCTTTTGTCAGTAGACACCACCAATTGCTGTAACTGATGTTTCATCCATTATACCAACTAGATTTCTCTGGTAATAGGCAATTAGCTAGACTCTACTTCTGGATGATTTTTTCTATGTTCCGAGGAATCTCATGCTATAATGGACAAAATGTCATAAATAATGAGAAATTACGTTGGTGAAAGCCACATCACTAGATCTAAAAGTGTATTGTTTCTTGTCTTTAAAGAAGAAAGAAATCTTTGTGCATTAGTGGTCTCAGTTCTGTCTCATCTCTTCCGTGAGAGACAACGTTAACACTACCTAGAAAATTAAAAGATAAGACTATATAAAGGTCATCTTATATCTGAAGAAGAAATTGAAATAAAAGTGATGCAATTCCAAAAATCCTCAGTATGCTCAAAGTTTGTTATTTAATCACACAAAAAGATTTTCTCCTTCTGAAATGGCATGTTATAAAGTTATAATTATATTAGGTGACTCACATGTAGGCAATTACCTTAGGATATTGTACTTTATTTCCAAGGATATATTTTAACTAAGTGGTGCCTATTGAGTTTATTCACATCATCTTATATATACAGATGAGGATCTTGTATTGTCTGATTTATGTGAGATGCTTAACGTACAGAAGTAGGTGTCTTCACCACATGCTGCACAGCTTCTACACGGCACAGCATCCCCTGAATCACTGCACGTTTTACATGCAGAACTAAAAAGGTGGAATATTCTCCCTCATTTTCTTCTGAACTAGCAAACAAGAGCAACATATTTGTGTTCAATGAAGTTTCCACAGAGGTTCGTACCACTGAGCAAGCAGCAAATGAAACCAAACCAGTGGCAATTATTAGGATTTCACTCTGTTGAGTTGTTGTTGTCATGTGGCACATGACTTTTACTCAGAACTGCTTGCAAGCTTGAAGACCCTGGGGGGAAGCCAGAAAGAGACATTTATTATCGAAATATGTGCCATTGGAAACTCCTCTTGACTTTCACTCAATTCCTTGACAACTTCTGTTCATTTTGATGCACTTCAGAACCCGAAGAGTTATAGGTGCTCTGTAAGGCAGTTTGTGTATGAAACACAGATACTGGGATTCCATCTAATTATGTAAGTCTTAGGTATATTTAGCAGTTTCCATGTCCATAAGGATTTCAAAGAAAACAAGAGAAATAGCTTTCTGACTACATGTTAATATCTGACCCACTTTGGCCAAGAGCCTTGCTATTCTACAGAAGCATAGGTGCACCCAGCATCAAGCACCTCCCTGGGGCCAGGGACAGGTTGAGACTGAGCTGGGACATGCACCTGTGGGTGGGCCTTGCTCAGTAGGGTCCATGGCTAAGCAGGAGACCAGGCCTGCTGCGGCATCACTGGGGAAGAGGCTGATGGCCCCAGGGGTCTAAAATGAGGTCCTGGACCATGGGCAGGTTAGAGGGAGCCCTGATGCAGTGAGCAGGGGCAGTGACACCTATGCATGCTCTCAGGACTCTGACAATATTGTGGACCCAGGGCAACCTTGTCAAAATGGATATGATATCAATTTTCAGCTTAGCTAACATTATTAAGTAAATCAACACTCATGTATTGACAAAATTACCTAACAAAAAATGCAAACTAGCAGAATAAGGGTGGTGTCAATGAAACAGCAAGACACTTGGTGGTGGGCCAAGTGATGATGGAGAAAATAAATGTAAATCATGAGGAGAGCATGTATACAGTAATGTCTCAAAGTAAAGAAATTACAATATCTAAGACTCACTCCAATATCTCTCCCTCATTTTGTAAATGTGGAGGCGACTGCACACGTCTGCCTTCTCCCTTCTGTCTCTTCACACTTCTTTACATATAAAACCACCAAACACATTTTAACATACCCTACCAAAATTAAGACCCTAAGCATGTGGTATACACAAGTTAGACCCCTAAAGTACTAGCATACCATAAAGATCACTCCAAAATTGCAAAGTACTTTGTGAATATCTGAGTTTTTCTTATCTCAAAAATTCCTGTATTCAGAAATGTTTGGATTTTTTTCTTTTTTATTTGGAATTATTGTCCCATTTAATGATTAACAAATCTAATTTTTATTTCAGTGCAAAGGAGAATTAATAAGTACTCAGATGTCACAGCTGAGATACTTAATACTGTATGAGTGTTTTGTAGTTTAATGCTTCTAACTTGACTCTTGTAATTGCTTCAGAATAACAACATTCTTTTGTCTTCATGTCTTGTGAAATGGACAACATCTTTTGTTGAGTACTTTCTTTACCAAGCAATGCTTTCAGATGGTGCTCACTACAAGTATACAGTCTCTTTCAGTGATTATATCTTTCAAGTAAAAAAAAAAAAAAAAGACAGAATGTGTATTTGGATTTATTTTTATTTCTCATTATTCAGTATTTCTCATTCCTTGGATACCAGACAAGTAAACAAAAATACATGGTATACTGCAATGCAACATCAGACTTGTTTCTGACTGGAGACTAAAAGCAACGCCCAGAAGATAAATGAAGCTTTTCTTTTGTTGTGCTTTATTTTTTTTTTTTTAAGTGGTTTTAATTATGTATCCTTCTCTTTCTTGGAATTTTCCTTCCTAATTTGAAAACAACTGTGCACATCTAGGCCCATGCCATATTATCGTGGGACTCATGAATTGGTGGGTGATGATTTTAGAGGTAACCAGCAGTGCCAATTGTGAAACTACAATGTCTTGTGGAGCATGCAGGTTGCAGCTCAGCAAGCTGAGCTACTGAATACTGAGCATGTTTAACAACAAAGAAGGACTCTTTTTGTAGCCACTGAACATTTTTCTTTCATTTCTTGCTCATAAATTTTCAAAAAGTGACAAATAAGGATTTTAGTAGTGCATTTCACATTTACTTTGATGAGACTCACATACCTAAAACTCATTTCATAGATTTAAAAACATAGCTGTTGTTGGAAGGTATTGAAAGGCAAATAGTTTATCAACATTCAGATGACATACAAAACAATTCTATATAATTAGAAATTAAATAGAAAATTGAAATAAAAATTGAGACACCAAGCAATGAATACGATAACAGAGAATAAAAATATTTAGAAATGTATTTTCATTTGGTGAAAAATATTATTCCACCGACTTCAGCAGAGCTATGACAAATTATATGATCTAACTCATAGAATTATGTGTCTGGAGACCCTTATTATTCACTAAAACGATGCCTTTGTAAATGTTTAATAGATTTATTCCATACGTGCATTTCTTGAGTGTTTAAAGCTAAGTTCATTAATTTTATGAAAGAAGTACATGTCTATAATTTGGTATTAATGTCTAGTTCTTCATTTTTAGTGAGTTCAGGATTTTTTTTATCCAACAGACAATGTTACCAAGCATAGCAATACCTGTATGTCTAGTACTGTGACTGGTTCATGTAAAATCAATTTATAACCTTCCAAATATATGCATATAAAATTTGTATCCACCTAAAAAAAAAAATCAGTTCTAATTTTTATGCTTATTTTTGAGTTATTGTAGATTCTCCTGCTTTTTTCTTTTTTATTCCCTTATATGTAATGAACTTAAAGACATGAAATGTTATAAATTATTGTTATGTTTTTCAGAATATAAACATTCATAGAGAATAAAACTGTGTGGAAAGATGCAGGTTAAATAGAAAAAATGCAGCATACCTCAAAGATATTTTAAGACATATTAAAGTTCTATGCTCAGGCAAGTGTTCCTATTCCTTCTGATCATATCTGCACTTCCCTGAATTGGCAAATCCAAGGAGATTTGAGGCAAATACAAATTGAGAAGGTTTGCCAGACTTGACTTTATGTGTTACTGTATTGTCTTTTTAGGTAGATTGACCTCAGACTTAGTTTATGCTACCTACAAATTCTCTCTGTCATTTTATCAGGAAACATCACGGTCTGCCGAGGAAGGATTTAGATGGTTTCTCTCTCCCAACACCAGCTATGTTATACTGTCGCAAGGACAATCAGCACAGGCAGACTGCCAAATCAGAAAAGGAGCAGTGGGACACATCTACAGTATGTGGGGGAAATCTGTAATAATACAATTAAAACAACCATGAATTGACTGGTCAAATGTAAATGTCTACTTTAAGGTGAGATTAATTGCTCTCTGAAGTCTGCTGGCTGTACTGATGAGCTAAAATCAACCAGGCCAGGACAAGCTCAGACAAGTGCTGAGACCCTGCAGTCAGGTCAGTGCAAAGTCTACAGCCTTCTACTACTAACGGCAAAACCATATTTACTGGGATGCACCACTATTTATGTCCTCAATTAAAAGCAGCATTAAATGTGTGATCTGAGCAGTGGCCAAGTCAGCAGGGGCATTTGAATTACGCATTACTCTTTAAACTATGTACTATTAATCCAAGTTACTTTAAAAACGTGATGAATGGTGGACACTTCAAATGTTGGGTGGCAATTTAAAATCTGGTCACTTTAATGACCTGATAGTGGCCACACAACCTGATGTGCTCACCATCAGAATTCAATGCTGACAGCCTTTGCTGTAATTTTAAAAATTTTATCTTTTATGGAAAACTTTCCATAAATCTATTATTTTCCTTTTTCTTCATGTATTTGACATGCTGAAGATAGCATCTTTACAAGATAATTCATAATAGCAGTATTATTTTTAATTAATATTTCTTTGGGCCCTCTCTGAGGGTTCATGCACATTTCCTAATGATACCTAATATAGCTATTATTAGTATAGAACATTGATATGTATCAGTAGTTCCCATTCTTAAAAATATTGATACTAGTTATGTATCCACTTTAGCTTTGTTTTCATAGTATTGCCCAGTAACATACATTACTATCTCCTTTTGAAGATTATTATAAATTGGTTTTGTTACTATTTCAGTACCCATCGTTCCAAATCAAAAGACGTATTAAATAAAACAAGACATTCAACATATCACTTCATCCAATCCAAGAATGAGTCCTATAGAGAACAACATTAAGCACTTCCACCATAGTAATTTCAGACTTTAAATAGACCAGATTCTAATCATATTGCAGTCCATTTTTAAAGAAGGAATTTAGTACTTCTTAAAGTTTGTATTCATTGTTCTGTTGATAAGAAGTGACCTGAAGAGGGCTTTATTTGCTTCTCTGTTTAACAAAAAAATATGGCAAAACATACCTGCTACATCCCGTCATCTTGAGTTGTCATCTTCCTCTTTTCTTTGCTTTCGTGGTGGGTTGACTCTAGCTAGACACAAGATGCCCACCAAAGCCACTCTATCACTCCCCCTCCTCAGCTGGAAAGGGAAAGAGAAAATATAATGAAAGGCTTACGGGTTGATATAAGGACAGAGAGAGAACACTCACCAGTTACCATCACAGGCAAAACAGACTTGTCTTGGGGAAATTAATTTAATTAATTACCAATCAAAGCAGAGTAGGATACTGAGAAATAGAAACTAAATCTTAAAACACCTTCCCCCCAACCCCTCCCTTCTTCCTGATTTTCTCTACCTCCTACCTACCAGTGGCACAGGGAATGGGGTTGTGTTCAGTTCATTACACGTCGTTTCTGCCACTCCTTCCTCCCCAGGGGGAGGAATCCTCACACTCTTCAGCTCCAGCATGGGGTCCCTCTCATGGGAGACAGTTCTTCATGACCTTCTCCAGTGTGAGTCCTTCCCATGGTCTGAAGTTCTTCATGAACCACTCCAGCATGTGTCCCTTCCACAGGGTGAAGTCCTTCAGGAACAGACTGCTGCAGCATGGGTCCCGCATGGGGTCACAAGCCCTGCCAGGAAACCTACTCCAGCATGGGCTTCTCTCTCCATGGGGTCACAGGTCCTGCCAGGAGACTGCTCCAGCACAAGCTTCCCGCAGGGTCACAGACTCCTTCAGGTGCACCCACCTGCTCCAGCATGGGGTCCTTCACAGGCTGCAGGTGGATACCTGCTCCACTGTTAACCTCCACGGGCTGCAGGGGGACAGCCTACCTCACCATGGTCTTCACCACAGGCTGCAGGGGAGTATCTGCTCCTGTGCCTGGAGCACCTCCCCTTCCTTCTTCTTCACCGACCTTGGT
This sequence comes from Steatornis caripensis, assembly GCA_013398225.1. Taxonomy (NCBI): domain Eukaryota; kingdom Metazoa; phylum Chordata; class Aves; order Caprimulgiformes; family Steatornithidae; genus Steatornis; species Steatornis caripensis. Next base: position 125,669 of record VZSC01001434.1, read on the forward strand.
GTTTGCAGAGTTGTTTCTCTCACATATTCACACTCCTCTCTCCGGCTGCAGTTGCACAGACTTTTTCCCGCTTCTTAAATATATTATCACAGAAGGACTACTGTGGTGCTGCAGACAGTCCGCCCCAACAACCCCCGCCGCCGCATCGCAGTGTCAGGCCCAGCTAACACTGTACAACTGCAATGGGCTGGGCCAGTTTGGCATTCTCTGATCCTGCCTGTTGATGCAGTGAGTAGAAACATGAAACAATGTGGTACCCTCCTGTCTTGGGATGAGCAGATCGAGTTGGGGTGATTAGGCACTCACTAACCACCCCTGGAACTCCTGTTGCCTGGGAAACATACCTGAAATTCTTCCTGCCTTGATCGTAGCCCACGCTAAGAGGTGCCAAGACTATCTGGCAAGAATTATGGCCACAATGCAAAAGTACAGACCAAAGGCAATCATCCTGTGATCGTATAAATAATGGCCCCAAGTGGGGACCTTTGAGCTCTCTAGGACTACAGCAGGCTGTAAACAAGTATCTCCCCCTTAGGTGTAATGCGTCTTAGGGCAGATTTTCATGATGTTCAAGGTAATTTTTGCTACATGATTCAGATCATCCATTGACAGAAGCCAATGAAGGAAAGAGTAATTCACAATATTTAGATTTCCTGAGGTACAAATATTTAAAATTCACTATAATTTGATTATGTGAGGTTATCAAAGATCATTGGGTACCAAAATTCACTATAAACTGCAGAGAAAGAAATGTCTTAATTATAGGTTGACCTCTATCTTTCTCTTTGTGTGTGTGTGTGCACATGTGATTTAATTTAGGAAACTGTCGAATCTTTAAGTCACTGTGTTGATTGCTGATTACTGACTAAGTATTGCTAAAAAAATCATATAATTTAGTGATTTGTTGTAATAGTGTTAATGAAGCTTAAATTGCAGCTACAAATTGCTGTTACCTCAAAGATACAGAAGACCCACAATCACATGTTAAATTACTTTCACTGAAATCCCAATACCGCAGTCCTTTAGACGTAAACTGTTGAAAAGTCTGGGACTAGGACTGGATCCACCTGCACCTAGACACCTCTCTAAGGAGTTTAGAAAGCAAGAGGGTCATTTCTGAACCTCATGACTCAACAGGAGGGCATTCCTTGTACTTTTCCCTAATCCCTGTACACATCACTCCAACATGATTCTGACTTGATTTCTTTGCCTGATCTCTCTATAAATCACTTTTCCCAAGCACTGTGTAAATCACTCCAAAGCACCACTTTGATCCAATTTCCTTTGCACAGTCCCTTCATGTAGTAATAGAGAGAACGTTGACATCAAATTCTGTAAAGTCATGCTTTCCACAAATTCCTATTAAAAACACTTTTCCTAATATCTTTGACAATGGTTCTTTAAGTGACCTTTAGGACCTTAATCACTCTCCTCCATGACAGCTACCACCGTTGCTCATAGGCTGGGCCTTGGCGAGCAATGGGTCTGTCTTGCAGCCGGCTGGCATTGGCTCTATCAGACATAGGGGAAGCTTCTAGCAGCTTCTCACGTAATTCACCCCTGTAGTCTCCCCGCTACCAAAACCTTGGCGTATAAACTCAATACAGCTTTTCATTGTCCTTTCTTAACTGGTAGATACCGTAAATATTTCTATGTGTATTTTTCAGAACTATTTGGTTATTGGAGAGTTACAGTCATCACTTGTTATTTCAGTGGGGGATATCCACCAGTTTACAATATTTTTTACTTTTTTTTTTTAAGTACAACACTTAGAATTAATTTTCCAGAGTTGTCATATGTGTGTTTATGATTACTAATTATTCGTGTTACAACTTTTCAGGTGATTATGTCTTACATTTTAGATTTTAATTCAGATTTAACGTAATTTTTGATTATGTACTTATTTTTTTATCAAATAACTGTAAAGTACATCATTTCAACATAAGAAAATTGAGTTAAACATAACATATATTTTCATGCTATATATCTTATATAGCTATACAATATATAGAGAGAGAGGGCAAGGGAGAGAAACCAACAGAATGCACTCGTTTCAAACCACACTTGTATAGTTGCTTTTTTTCCGCACTTTTTTTTAATAAGTTGCTGTAATTACATATTTCTTTTCTAACAAGAAATATTTTTTCATAATCTTGAAAGAATATTTAGATCATCATAAAACCATATGTTCTAGGTAACACCCCTTAATTTATTAAGAAATGAGAAAGCAGCTGGTTAGCATGAATGACATTTTCTGTTACGCACCAGATTTGCAAGCCCTCAAGTATTTATTTCAAGGTTGTATTTAGGGATGTCACTGTT
>VZSC01001434.1:145837-166048 GCA_013398225.1 Steatornis caripensis
GCAGGGAAGTGTTTGAGTCACCACGCCTGGAGGTATTTAAAAGGTGTGTAGACGTGACACTTACGGACATGGTTTGGTGGTGGACTTGGCAGTGTTAGGTTTACAGTTGGACTCAATGGTCTTAAAGGTCTTTTCCAACATAAATTATTCTATGATTCTCGGCTTCCAGGCATACCCAGTATAACATCACTTTTTTCATTTTACATTCATATTGTGATTAAACGTAGAATAAGGTGGCAGCAGATAACTCTCATGAGTCTATCATTCTTTTTTCAATGTATGTAAAGACATACTACTGTAAATTTACAGTGGTAAGAAAATATTGAAGTATCTCTATGTACCACCCCCAAAAAAGCAAGCCAATTGATGGGTCCTTCTCTACATCAGCCTCACTGAAAGATCTGACCTAGTGAATGAACCTCCACTGTATACCAATAGAACAGTGGTGAAATCAATCTTTAGTGTATCTGTGACATGGAGCTGTCATCTACTCCTCTGTCAATATTGATCCTGCTGTTCTGTTTATAGCAATTATCTTCCAGAATATGTGATTATCAGAATGATATATTTTTTTCAGTGTACAAGCATAGGTAGAATTCACCTAAAAAAACTTATCTGCATTAATCTTAGGTCTGTGGTCAAAGGCTGTCATCCAGACTCCCTCTGCACTTGGTGGACAGAAATAAGAACCTCCAGATGGTGACTCATCTGGGGTTAGTTATTCCTTTTTTCACTTTTTTGTTTCGGTGGTTTTTTTTCCAGATCAGGAAGTATTAAGCCAGTAGGATGATAAATCTATTACCAAAAGACTGTTTTTGAGGGTACAGTTTGCACCACAGAATGTAACAAGAATCTGGATAACTAGGTTACACTGAAGGGTTAACTTTTAAATCATGAAGTTATTAAATACTTTTTCCATTCCACCTGTTTTCCTTAGTAGCTACTCCTATAGTTACTCCTGCATACAGTAAACAGTAAAACTACTGTTACTATTATCCTGAGAAATTTAAGTCTTTCAACTGCTTCTGTCTGTATCGTTGGTCTGTTATAACAGTTTGGTGTGCTGATGTATGCAGCATTATGTAATAAATTTTTAAAAGGAATCTTGAATGCAATACATCAAAATTTAAAGGTGTTATCTTGCTTAATTAATGAAAGTATCTACAAATGTAAACACTTTTAACTCTAAAGTAGGCTTTTATTAGAAGCATATACAAGTCTCAGCTGCTTCTTCACCTTCTGTCTACTTCATCTTCATTTCTGTATTCTTCTAACAAAGAAAATGTTGAACTAGAGGTTAGCAGATATATGTGTCCTAGGACTGTTTGTTTTAGAGTTGTTTGAGTAGTCCCATCACCGAGAAGCTGAGAGTTTTTCAGGAAAGCATGTCCTACATATCAGAGTTATACGCACTTATTTCCAAGCCTGGCGATCAAGTTTCATGTGACTGTTACTGAAATTGTACATGAACAAATCCATACCACTTCAGTATCCTACTTCATCATACTGTATAGTTATAAAAAACCAAAACCCTACCCTTAAAAAACAAAGTCTTTTAATATTAGATTTATTATCCTACTGAATTAATATTGTCTATTATAAGAAAATTTATTGGACTAACAAATCTAGGATCCTATTTCATTCCTTGAATGAACTCTTTTTCCTCTTATGGAGAGAATATCCACTTGTATACTGCTTCTGTCTTTATTCCAGCCTATTTCATTCCTTTGGTCTTTGAGCCACTTCTCCCCTACCATCCGTCTTATCTAACAAGTCAGAATGTCTCTTTTTCAGTTCTGAGCTTAACAGAATCTTGGCTTGCTTCCCTCACCATCCATAGCCTACCATGAGGTTCAGATACCATCTTCCCTGTATGTTAGACAGATTTCTCTCAACTCATCGTAGCCTGTCTGATTGATAGACTATGTCTACACTGCTAAGGGAAGGGAGCCAGGGATTCCCTTACCACCAGGGAATTGTTACAAAAAGCTAAAACTAGCTCAGCCAAGACTAGATCAGAAGAGTTCTGAGCATCCTGAGGAGAGCCAAGTCATTACAAACACTACTGCCTCTTATTAGAAGTGGAAATACATTATTTACCAGGGTGCAATTTTATTTGTAAATGTACTTGAAACTCGCAGTGATTAATCACTTACGTGTTTCAAAAGCTTACTAAGGAAAGTAGGTTCAATTTGATGAAAGATTGATCTCGAGAATTTGTCTAGTCAGGTATTCATCTTATTTTGTAGTTCTAAATATTTGGAGATAAGTAGTTATAAAATGAATTACTGAACAAAAATTGGCAAAACCGAAAAATATTAATTTTTATTTTCTATAGCTAAAAGATACTTTTAGAAGTATTTAAGACTAATGCAGAACTTGAAGATTTATTTGGAAGTATTGGGTAAAAAGAAACATGAATGACAGCTTCAGTCAAATATTTTAAGTGCTACCAGAAAACACCAAAGGATTAACCTCAATAGCAGCAATATAGTATTTCATGCGTAAACATATTATAGTGTCCTCTGTCGTGTGTGACTGTGGCACATTGCTCTCATGCTGAAAGCGTCACAGAAATATAGAAATTTCCTATTTGAAGGGAAACGTCTTTGAAATTCCTCAAAGGGAAAACTGAAATCATCCTGCTGAGATCTCCATGAAGCAGTTCCAGACTTGCTACACAAGATAGGAGCTATAAAGAAGTATAAGTGCAACATTACTCTTTTATCTGGAGTTACTATACGATGTATCAGAAGAAAAGTCACTGCAGTTCCTCAGAAAGTAGTGGCATAAGGATTCGATGCTGAGAGATTAAATTAGTCATAGAAAACACAAGACTGGTAAAAATGCAAAAGAGCCACAAAGTAGCATGTAAAACAATGTGGTTATAAAAGATGATGCTGCACTTACAAATGCTATTCATTATGATTTCATATATCAGTATTGTGAAAGATATTACAAAGACTGGTAGATTTAGGATGATACTATTTCCAAGATAAGGCCTTTTCATGATAGGTCTCTGTGGTGAGATGTAGTACACATATAAAAAAATAAAATCATAAAAATACTTATATCTATTAAGACATTTTAATTTAATATTAAACTTTTAAATTAAGTTTAACACTTCAATATCAAAATTGTATAAGCTGCAAATATATAAGCATTTCCTTAGCATTTTTTAAAGACTACTGTATCAAAGAATCTATTTTTTTCTTCAGATGGATCTCTAGGATACCAAGACTTACCAAGTCATGCAGCTTGTGTAATTTGTAGACAGATGTGCTTATACGTCAAACTGTCTGTCTGTGTGTCCGTCTTCAATGAAGTCTGAATCCAGAAGTTTGTTTTCACACATATTTAATAGAATGGTAGGAGTTTCAAAGATAATTAGGAAAAAAAGTTCTTCAGGAGAGAGGAGATACTGGAAGTATTCTCCATAATCACAATTTATGGGAAGGCTGCATGTTGAGCTAAATTCCTACTCAATAACTGAGAATCAACACAGGTTGAGGACACAGAAAAGGACAAGGAGAAGGGGGAGGGGAAAGGGAAGGCGGAGGAAGAGAAAGTTGAGGAGAGAAAGGGGAAGGGGAGAGGGAGAGGAAGAAAGGAGGAAGGGAAAGGGGAAGCTGGAGAGAGGGAAATGAGAGAGAGGGGGGAGGAAGAGGGAGAGAAAGAAAGATAAATAGGGAGAAAGAAATGAATAGAGAGAATGATAAAATGAGAGAAAAGGGGAGAGAGATAACAAGAAAGAGAAAGAGAGAAGGAAGATGGCAAGGAGATCTGATTATAGGTCAGTAAATACAGTGCTCACCATAACCAGCAGAAGTCCATAGGCGTTATATTTATGTAACCCTTCTATGAGTCAGGGCTTCTTTGAGCTTATTTTATCTGTCAGGTAGTCACCGCATTGAACACAGTAGCATTTTGTGTCAGCTGAGGCTATGAGGATGCTGGGGTGCAACTTCCAAGCTTCATCTCAGGTACCATGAGTAGGAGGCAGAAATTGCTTAGAAAAAAAAAGTAAAGATGGCAACAAGCAGACCACAGCATTGAGGAGTCAGTGACCCTCCCACACACACCACCACCAGCAGCAGTGATGTCGTCACAGCTACAGCTCTGGGTGCCATTACTCGTTGTAATACCTACCACTCTCTACTTGAAGAAGTGGGGCTCTGTCAACCTTAAGACTCAGAGGGACACTGGAAGAGTCAGCATAACAGCAGAGAAAAGGGGTAGATAAAACTCAGTTTTCTTGTTAACAAATTTAAGAACATTATTACCCAAACCTCGTAACCATCTGCTGTACTTTGGTTGCAAGACTTTGAATGTAACATTATAAATTTGTAAGTCCAGTGAAATGATTTGATCAGTGCTCCACATGCACAGGGCACCTATTTTTGTTAGTTACAGGGCTCATAGATCTACTTGTTAAATCAATACTACAAAATAAAATAATTTTAAAATGCAAGATTCCTTTCAGTGCTTTACCTATACAGTATACTCATTATTTCTGGTAACACTCTACATGGCAATTTTCTCTATATATCAGACTAGAGAGAATATCTCAAAATAAAGTTGTAAAACTATGGCACTTCTGGGAGGAAAAAAAGGGGAAGGGAAAAAAAAGAAATATCTATATAGATTAGGAAAATGCCAAGTACATATTTAACAGTATTTACATTGATCGAGCTGTGTACTCTCTGGGAAAAATAAAAACAACCAGAAAAAAAGCCACATCAGTTTCTTTTAGCCTCTATTTGCTTTTCTTCCTCTAATTTCTCATCCTTCTGTTGAGATCACCTTTTTCAACCACTTCTTTTCGTTTCCACATTTCCATGACTATTCAGTTTCACTAGAAAGCCCTAGTAGCAATTACTAAATAGAGTGCACTTCCAGAAGGACTGACTGTAAGCAGTTCCTTAGCAGGGCTTTTTTGTTGTTGTTTCTATTCATGTGATACAGGGGGCTTTTCCTTTTTTTTTTCCCCTTTCCTCCCTCCCTCCTCCCCCTCTCTGAAGAAAAAATAATTAATGTCTTCATCCATGGACAACCCATAATAAAGACCTGGAACTTGTAAAAGCAGCCTAAAGCAAACAATAGGAATCATTTTTATACAGGGCAGATAAATGGAATACTAGGTAGTGTCCTTCTACATACAGTGACTCCTCAGGCCTTTCCCCTTTCTGCATAATCCCATTTTCTGAAAAGGTTTTAATTCACAATTTAATGCTATAGGTGGAAGAAATAGGCTGATGTGATTTCAAACAAAGGACAAAGACAGATAGACTATGCTTATGGCTAAAACTACATACTGATTTTTAAAAAAAATCTGCCATTAAAAATATTAATTGCAAACTGCAATGTCGAATTATTAAAATATTGCTTGATAAGTGACAAATTTATGCTGCTCATTGATCACAAACCACTTCCATCACAATGTAGGATGAAGGAAACAAATCACAGAATTATTAAATGATATGTTTCCATGCAATCAAATGCTTTTAAGTATCAGGCAGGACACACAAAAAAAATCTGACTTCTAAAGCCAGTTGTTCTGATTCTCATTTCTTTCAGGAGAGTAGAGAGCAAGAACTCCAAACTAAGGGCAAATATTCTTCCACAGGCTCCCTACCTATGAAATCAAGCAAAGGCAGGCATCTATAGGCTGGATTTTCTACCTAAGTAACATGAGCATGAACGTGTCATTTCATAGCATCACTGACGTGGAACAGCAAGACATATCTGTACTTGCTGAAAGTGTTGCAGAAAGAACGGCTACAGCTTTTATACTCAGATAAACCTAGAAGGTGAGAAATATATTTGCAAATACAATGGATATTTTCTTTCAATAAACCATTCTTAGTCCTTCAAAGAGCAATATAGACTTAAGTAAAATTCTCATTAGGATTTCCATTAAGTGCTCTTTTGCACCGCAATTTACACGGCAAATAATTAAGTGCTAATATCATAAACAAATTAACTTTTCCTCATCTGTCTCATATATCTGGATCTATGATTTAGAGGCTTAAAAGATCAGTAAATACAGCATATGGAATACCTTTTCCCTTTGAGTAGGTCTGTTAAAACAGAGAAATAATGTAGTCTGGTAATAGCCAAGAAAGTAAAGCTATTCAGTCCTTTAACTATGGACCAACTTTTCTTATCAGATAAAATGAAAGTTTTAGTTTAGCTTAGTTTAGTTTCTTTCACATTCTTATTTATTTATTATTGCTACTGTCTTTTTCTTGGTATAGAATCCTCAATCCACTCATTTCTATTGCAGAAAATTTCCTTAGAACTTTTCATTTACATAAAAAGAAATAAAAATAGCTTTTGATATGATATCTTCTACTGTATTATCTGTCGTGTGTTCATTATGTTTCCTCATTTGCTCTGGGTTTTTTTTTGTTTCCGCAAGGTTTCTTCATTATGCCTGAAGCATATCCTTGTTTCCAATGTCTGCTATGTGACTCTAATGTCCCTCACCACAGTAGGACAGGCCTGGGAATCTGATCCTGTATTTACTGCATGAACAACAACTTAATTAAGTGGTGCTTTAGAAATATAATCAGTGCTTTGTTGCTACTATTGCACTTGGGCATGTATCACATTGTTCTGACAAACACATTGAGAGAATTGCTTTGTAGTTCAACTTGTTTCTGGAACACTACTGGCTAAGGACCCTGGAACAAATTGTTTCTATTGCACAGCTGGGAATAACGCTCTCAATTCCAAAAATGAGCACAAAAGAGTCAGGATGAAGACCAAAGTTCTTTCAAGGCAGTATACAATCTGAATCAGAATTAGACCTACTTCACTTTCATTGATATCTCATATGACAGCCATAGGTGATTATATTTCTATTTTCCCTGTACTTTAATAATACAGGAAACCTAGGATAAAATTCTTTTTTCCACTCTTTAAACATACAGCTAGGGAAGGCTGGAAAATAGAGAAAGAAGTACTTTAATATGTGTTCTGTGAAAGCTGGACCAGCATTTTCTGTTCTATTCAATTGCCTTGCACTCTGTGTGGCATATTCACTTGTATCGTGTAGGTGTAAATGAAATCAGTTAGGCTTGATTCTTCATCAATTTTCAGCAAGTGTAATTATTTGTACCTTTGTGAAGTAAGTACAAGGTGAATGTGAACTAAGATAAAAAAGGCATTTTCACAATTACTGTCCTTGGATAATGTGAACAGACCACAGTGCTAGGAGGATCAAGGTGGCAGAGCCCTAGAAAAGGAAAGCTAAATCTCATGTTCAGAGGTTACTTAATGCCATAAAAATGAATGCTGTAATAATTATATGGGAAAATTTGTGGATGTTGAAAACAAGGATGAACGAAAAACATGGGGTTCCTAGCAACTGCTAACAGTATGGGTAGCAATAAAAGTTTTCACAAAGTAAAGATTAAACTATATGTTGTTACCCTCAGAACTAATTTTTTACAGTTCATATCTCTTAATATACAATTAAATAGGGATCAGCCAGTCCAACGCCCCTGCCGTAAGCAGGTACAGCTTTCACTAGATGAGGTTGCTCAGAGTCCTGTCCAAGCCGATCTTGAACACTTACAATGATGGAGCATCCATAACTTCTCTCAGCAATCTCCATCTTTCTTATAAGCTTGTATGTCTTTTTTTCTTGTCTCTAAATAAGCATCCCCTCAGTTAGCTACCAGCTTCTTATAAGTTTCACACAAGTACCTATATAACAAGCCCTTGCTATATTCCTCTGAATAACACTTATGTTGGTAAATGTATGTGGAAGGAGCGTCTACTCCTTTAAGAGTGTCTGGGCAACAACTTTTTCAATGCAAAAAGGGATAATAAGTAAAGTAGGAAGCCGTGGACAAGAATATACGGAGCACAAACCTCACTAACAAGTAGATAGGAGGGGCCACAGGAGAACCAAACCTAGTCAGTCACACTAATTGATAAGGGTATGTGAGAATGTGACAATGTTTATTTCATTAATATTGTCTGATCAAGAATGTTATCAAATGGTTTGCTAGGGAAAATGGGGAAGCCATAAACAAAATGTACAGAGACACAAACCTAGCAGACAAACATAACAGAGACAAAGACAAGAAACAAACCTGGTTAGTCACAATAACTGGTGGGCTACCAAGAAATTGTAGATTAAGCAAGACTTTGCAGCTAATAAGAATGCAAACCTGAGGGTCTGGAATATTGGGTGTGGGGATGTGTGGATCAGTAAGACTATGACAGCTGGTACTGAGGAGGGGGATAAGGGAAAAACAAAGCAGGAACAGACAAAAAGAGGTATAAAAAGGGCCAGCAGGCACAAAACAGGGCCTGTCAGTACACTTGTCTGGTTGTGCCCTGCGCCTGATCACCATAGTCTGTCATTTTTTTTATGAAGTCATTTCTTAACAACCTCTCTGAGTAATCTCACTTTCTAGCCCATATGTGCCATTGCTGTAACAACTCAGTGCCAGCCACTGGGGGGATGGGTGTGAGGGGACTGGATGCCAACTGCTGGATTCAGATCTATGGTATCAGCTACTGGAGGGTATTTACCCTCCAGCCATTGGGGCAGGAACAGTGTGCATCCCAAAAAACAACGACTAAGTGGAACTGGGTTGCGTGAAGGGCTCAGTGCTGGATTGGGACCATGGGCCACAGCCCGTCTGCTGGGTGCCAGCTGGTGGGGGCAAGCATCTCGACCTTCCCCAAACTAGGTGTATTTAGAAAGTGCATGTCGACTTGCTGGCAAACTCCAAGCTGAAATAGCTGGTGAGTCGGGGACCCATGGCTCGTATAGAGGTGTCAGGGGAGCAGAGGATCTGTGCCAATCCTCAGGGGAATTCATGAATGCGCATGTGCTGGTGAAACCGAAGAGTGTGATGTATGCGCTGCACTAGAGATCTTCTGACTCTGCCAGCCCAAGCGGAGGAGGCGGTGTGGATGTCTGTGCCTGTGTCTGGTGTGAGTCCTCAATAAGGGTGTTGCTGGGGGCAGCGCCTTGTCTGTGGCCCTCTGTGTAGCTGCACTCATGGTCATGTCAATGTCCTCTCTGTGTGCCTGTGTGTCCATGACTGTGATTGGGATACATATTCAGTCTTGGTACTGGAGAAGTTTCATTAACGCATAGGGAAAAGCAGCAGCCATATCCTGCAACCTTGGCAGATGATCCGAGTACCTGGGCACTGGTGGGAACTGGTGGCCACTCAGGATGTTCCTGGACAGGGGCAGCTGGAGGAGGTGGTCACTCCTAACTTGAAATAACAATGTAGAGTCACACAATGATAGAAATATTTAGATTAGAAAGGACTTTAAGATCATTGAGTCCAACTGCAAACCTAACACTGCCAAGTCCACCACCAAACCATGTCCGTAAGTGTCATGTCTACACACCTTTTAAATACCTCCAGGCGTGGTGACTCAAACACTTCCCTGCATAGCCTGTTCCAATACTTGACAACACTTTCCGTGAACAATTTTTTCATAACATCCAACCTAATTCTCCCTTAGTGCAACTTGAGGCCATTTCCTCTTGGCCTATCAGTTGTTCCTTTGGAAAAGAGATCAACATCCACTTCTCTACAACCTCCTTTCAGGCAGTTGTAGAGAGCCATAAGGTCTCCCCTCATCCTCCTTTTCACCAAGCTAAACAACCCCATTCCCTCAGCCACTCCTCATAGGACTTGTGCTCTACACCCTTCACCAGCTTCGATGCTCTTCTTCGGGCATGCTCCAGCACCTCAACGTCTTTCTTGTAGTAAGGGGCCTAAAACCAAACACAGTAGTCAAGGTGCGGCCTCACTAGTGCTGAGTACGGGGGCATGATCACTTCCCAAGTGCTGCTGGCCACATTGTTTCTGACACTAGCCAGCATGCTATGGGCCTTCTTGGCCACACCGCTGGCTCATGTTCAGCCAGCTGTCGACCAACACTCCTGGGTCCTTTTCCACCAGGCAGCATTCCAGACACTCTTCTCCAAGCCTATAGCATTGCTTGGCATTGTTGTGACCCAAGCACGTGCAAGACCCAGCACTTAACCTTTTCAAATTCCCACAGCTGGCCTCGGCGCATCGATCCAGCCTGTCGAGATCCCTCTGCAGAGCCTTCCTACCCTCAAGCAGATGACGCTCCCACACAACTTGGTGTCATCTGCAAAATTCCTGAGGGTGCACTCAATCCCCTCATCCAGATCACTCACAAAGGTATTAAACAGAACCGTCCCCAATACTGAGCCCTGGAGAACACCACTTGTGATTGGCTACCAACTGGATTTATCTCCATTCACCACAACTCCTTGAGCCTGGCCATCCAGCTGTTTTTTTAGCTAGTGAAGAATATGCTCGTAAAAGCCATGAGCAGCCAGATTCTCCAGGAGAATGCTCTTGGAAACGGTGTCAAAGGCCTTACTGAAGTCTAGGTAGACAACAGCCACAGCCTTTCCCTCGTCCACTGAGCAGGTCACCTTGTCATAGAAGGAGATCAGGTTAGCCAAGCAGGACCCGCCTTCCATAAAGCCGTGCTGAGTGGGCCTGATCGCCTGGTTGTTCTGTACGTGCCTTGTGATGGCACTCAAGATGATCTGCTCCAAAACCTTCCCCGGCACCGAGACTAGACTGACAGGCCTGTAGTTCAACACATCCTCTTTCTGGCCCTTCTTGTAAATGGGCATTACACTTGCTAACCTCCAGCCCATTGGGACCTCCACGGTGAGCCATGACTGCTCATAAATAATGGAAAGTGGCTTGGCGAGCACTTCCGCCATCTCCCTCATTACCCCTTGGGTGGATCCCACCCGGCCCCATAGACGTGTGTGTGGCTAAGCGGTGCAGCAGTTTGCTAACAATTACCCCTTGGGTTATGGGGACTTTGTTCTGCTCCCCATCTCTACCTTCCAGCTCAAGGCGCTGGGTACCCCGAGAAACACTGGTCTTACTACCAAAGGCGGAGGCAAAGAAGGTATTAACCTGAGGTATCCATCTTAGACTTTTCCTCATCCTTTGTCACTATGTTTTGCCACGCATCCAATAAAGGATGGAGATTCTCCCTAGCCCTCTTTTTTTTTTTTTTTCTGCTAGTGTATTTATAGAGACATTTTTAATTGTGTTTTTTGACAGTAGGCAGATTAAGTTCTAGTTGGGCTTTGGCCCTTCTAATTTTTCAACCTGCATAGCCTCACGACATCTCTGTAGTTCTCCTGACTTGCCTGCTCCTTAATCCAAATGTCATAAACTTTTTGGTTCCCTGTCAGAAACCAGTCAAATCTGACTGGGTTCTGGCACTAGTACTTCTTTCCCTAAGGACACTATGACCAAATAAATAAATACCAACCCAAACTCTCCTTTTAATTTAAAACACAGTTTGTTCTTTCTCACAGAAGGCTGGGTTTAGTGATACAAATGGTAGACTCAATAAAACCCCCACTCCTAAGTCAAAAGACATCACAGCTTTCACAGTGACCAGAGAGTCATATTTACACATGTTTGTGACTGATTTAAAAATCATAAGGAGCCATGGTACAGTGATCTGATCTCAAGTTCACTTCCTTCAATAACCATGTTCATCAGCAAACCACAGAGCTCGACTCTTCTTTGATCAGTTTTCTCCCAAATTTCTTCCAGCCAGTGCTTCAACCTCAACATAAGAGGCAGAGAAATGTTTTTTGAAGATTTCTAGTGACCTTACGTTTAGGACAAATACCTGAGGAACAAGTCCTGTGGTAATTTTCAAGATTAAGCTGTTGTGAAGGGTCCCAAACTTTTCCCATATTGTGAGAAACTACTAAGATGGCTACAAATGTAGTAGTTAGGAGACTAACTATGACAAGATGACTCGTTTTTTCATCTGTATAGATCCTACCTTTCCTCCCATCCTGATGATCTACACTCTGTGAAAATGCCGTTATTTCTTTTGACTGTGGAAAAATATTAGATGAGATTGCTGTAGACATAATACTTAGATGGTGAAAATCTAACGGGTGATGAAAAGAATCAAACTCTAATGTTCTCATTCTCTAGTAGTTAAAGATAACTGCTCTGCAATTCAGTAACTAGAGTTTTCTATGTGTGATGGCTCCCTAGAATCTATAAAAAAGGCTAAAAATCTTGTATAATCAAGTCATTTGTCCAGTGTCTCAATGGACACGTAAATATACAATAGTTCTATTACCACAGAATAATTTAAACTCTGTCTCAGGTAGAATTTTTGTTACCAAGTGTGTTACCAGACAAAAATTTAGTCATTGAAATCTATTTTTTCTGTGTCTTGAAGGTCAGCATGTCACACTGATGTTTCAAAGCATAGTAAATATGTTGCATCCATTCTTTAATAGTATCCTTTCTTTCTTAAGGCCCAACATTTGTATTTAAGGTTAACTAGCATTAGACTATCTTTCCAACTGACTCTTAACAGGGGGAAAATGTTTAAGGAACTTGAATCTTATGCAAATTAGACTTCCTTAATGATTTCTGTAATTGTTTTCCTGAGAAGCTTGCATATTCTACAGTCTGTCTATTGCCATAATAGCAATACAACCATAGCTATATCAGCGGAACCCATGTATACAGAAACTCTATGCCAAAAAGGACTTTTTTCTGTTAACATATTTTCACAATTTCCCCATGTAATGTTATTTAAACCAGAAAAATATCTGGGTTTTGCTCCAAAATGGCAGTACAAGCAAAATTATAAAATCTACTCCAGGTCTGAATTTACTATTTAGATTATGGTACAGATATTTTCTACCAAAACCATGATATAAAATTTTTAAATATGTAAGCCAGGTAATCCTAAATGGTGCTATTTTTTCCTTTCCCTCACTAGGTCTTTTGAGTGTAGAAACATCCAGAATGTCCTTAAGAATAGCTTCGTTCTTTCTGTGACTTGGATTTTTTTCATGTAAGTTACACTGTCTACACTGTCTGCAGAAGTCTATGTCTGAGTTGGCATTCCTGGAATCCTTTTGTACTTCATGAACAGAAGCAGCCTTGCATATGCTGCAATAACTATTACCTGATTTAGATTTCTAAATTAGGTCTGCGCTTTAAGAGTACCTATTTCTCTTCATTGACTATGATGGGATGCTAACACAGACAGAGGCATCTATACTTGTATTTTATCATACGAAGTGCATACTTTTGTAACAAATATCTGCCTATGCTGTATTCAAAATGTCAGCTCTGTAGAGAAAGGATAATTGTCTCCGTATGTGTTTGTACCATGTGAAAACCAGTACAGTATTGATCTGTGGAAAATGTTTTTATGCACCATGGGCAATAATAATACAGTGATAAGTAGTACTAATACTAAAATGAATAGGTGTGGAAAAATGTTCTAGTCTGTAATATATACTGGGATGCAGGATCCAGGAAAAATAAATCTACATAAATTATGATAACAAGATGTCTGAAATTTTTATTGAAATAAGTGGATATGGGTGTTATGTGAATTTATGGAAACAGATAAATGACATACTACAAAAAGAAAAAAGTGTAGAGCAAATTTCTTGGTCATGGGGCTGAAAAAATCTTGTTAGGATTTTCTGTCAAAGACCGCTATTTCTATAACACTATTTCTGTATTTCTTTAAGAGACTCTATTCTATGTCAACAAGCCTACAGGGTATTTCTGTGAATAAACAGATTCTAAGAAGAAATGTAGTTTTGAAAACCGTGCCATTGCTTTGTCTCTCAGACTTGATCATCATTTCAGCTTTATACGTGGCCAAACCCATGAAAATAATTCACTCAAATTGCAGAATTATATCCTTTTAAGCAATTCTAGGTAAATATTTTCCCAGATTTCTTATGACCTAAGTGGTCGTGTCAGAGCCTCATGATTCTCTGAAGTACAAAAGCAGAAATTATTTAGCTGACAATATATTCTTTCATACTATAGAAACAAAATATACCTCTTTTTAGTTATTAAGTATTTCTTCTATTCATTTCACAAGTACTATAATAACAATAGATTACAATATTGCAGTATTAGTGCTTTAAAAGTGAACATTCTATAAAAAATATAAAGTTGATTCCACAATATTATCAGTCATTTTGCAAAAGCAGTACTTCCTATTTCTCTTTCCACTGTGAAATATGATTCCTAAATTTTTCCCCATATAGTCATTAAGATTGGCCAGAAAACTTAACTTATATTAATTGTGGTGTTAACCTTATGAGGGTAGCCTCCCCTTTGTATGTCTCCTGATTTGTGAACCTGAATAGTTTTGATCTCTTACCCATAATGTAGTGCTAAAATACTGTAGCGTATTTTGAAGACTTAGTTGTTACAACAAACTGCAGCAATTACTAAAATTATGTGCTTTTTTTTTTTTCTCTTTTCTTTTTTTCCTTTAAGCTGTCTGGACAGATCTCAGGGTTGTATTCAAACATGCACCAGGGAATGTTTGCAAAGGTTTTATGGTGTGCTTTAAGCATTTTTGTTTTTGAGAGAGCTTTGCCCTAGAGGAGAAATCCTTCAGAGATAAGAAGAAAGGGAACACAGGGACTCAGAAAAAAAAGTTTTGCAAATGCAGAGAATGATTAGTACAAAGGAAGGAGGAGGAGACATCTGTTGATTAAATGATTTTTAGAGATAATTAAGTGCATTCATGCAGAAAAAACAAACATTACACATCATTTGCAGGCACACATGGCTTTCTTGAAAACAACAGAGAATTAAACGAAGTCTACAAAATAATCAGCAGCTTGGGGCCAGTCAAAACTGTGTCACTGAGATGACCTTCCAGATTTTGTACAAGCCTTTATGAGGCAGTAGTAGCAACCAGATGCTGAGTGCTAAATTAAAAGGTCTAAATATAGATGTAGGAAGCTGAAATGAGGCAATCCTTTTCAAAAGTATTGTTCAATTTTTCATTTCTCAAGTAATCAATTAACATTCGTAACTAATACCATGTAACTCCAGTTATTTCTGGAGTCAAAAAACTCATGTCTGTTTTCCAAAACAGATTAGAGAAGCAGAGAAGCTTCTGATACTTTATCCAATATGGCAGATGTGCTCCTTCAGAGGATGTTCTGTGGCTAATACATACGTTAAAGAGCAAAGAATAAACAGAAAGCTATGTTAGTGTGATTTTTTTTGCAACCATCATAATTTCTTCTTGGAATATTTGTGATTAGAACTATGTTTCATATCTTTTCATACTGTGACTTCACTTAAATAATCAAAAATTATTACTTCTTTACTTCAAGGGAAAAGACTTCTAGTTAGAGTATTCTTCGGAAGTTCATGTTTCAGAGTTCAGTACTTAGAAAGAACGTAAGTCCAAGTGACCTGACATTGGCAAGCTTTTGAAATGCTTATGTTAAAACCAAGTTTTATGATGAAGAAAAACCATACAATAATTTTTCACCTGTGCTTCTCATTCCATTCCTTCTGTACTTATTTACTCATGCTCATGTAAGTATTTGACTTTGGATTCTGTTTTCTGTTAGAATCACAAGATCATAGAATTATTTATGTTGGAAAAGACCTTTAAGACCATTGAGTCCAACTGTAAACCTAACACTGCCAAGTCCACCACCAAACCATGTCCGTAAGTGTCACGTCTACACACCTTTTAAATACCTCCAGGCGTGGTGACTCAAACACTTCCCTGCATAGCCTGTTCCAATACTTGACAACACTTTCCGTGAACAATTTTTTCGTAACATCCAACCTAATTCTCCCTTAGTGCAACTTGAGGCCATTTCCTCTTGGCCTATCAGTTGTTCCTTTGGAAAAGAGATCAACATCCACTTCTCTACAACCTCCTTTCAGGCAGTTGTAGAGAGCCATAAGGTCTCCCCTCAACCTCCTTTTCACCAAGCTAAACAACCCCATTCCCTCAGCCACTCCTCATAGGACTTGTGCTCTACACCCTTCACCAGCTTCGGTGCTCTTCTTCGGGCGTGCTCCAGCACCTCAATGTCTTTCTTGTAGTAAGGGGCCTAAAACCAAACACAGTAGTCAAGGTGCGGCCTCACTAGTGCTGAGTACGGGGGCATGATCACTTCCCAAGTGCTGCTGGCCACATTGTTTCTGACACTAGCCAGCATGCTATGGGCCTTCTTGGCCACACCGCTGGCTCATGTTCAGCCAGCTGTCGACCAACACTCCTGGGTCCTTTTCCACCAGGCAGCATTCCAGACACTCTTCTCCAAGCCTATAGCATTGCTTGGCGTTGTTGTGACCCAAGCACGTGCAAGACCCAGCACTTAACCTTTTCAAATTCCCACAGCTGGCCTCGGCGCATCGATCCAGCCTGTCGAGATCCCTCTGCAGAGCCTTCCTACCCTCAAGCAGATGACGCTCCCACACAACTTGGTGTCATCTGCAAACTTCCTGAGGGTGCACTCAATCCCCTCATCCAGATCACTCACAAAGGTATTAAACAGAACCGTCCCCAATACTGAGCCCTGGAGAACACCACTTGTGATTGGCTACCAACTGGATTTATCTCCATTCACCACAACTCCTTGAGCCTGGCCATCCAGCTGTTTTTTTAGCTAGTGAAGAATATGCTTGTAAAAGCCATGAGCAGCCAGATTCTCCAGGAGAATGCTCTTGGAAACGGTGTCAAAGGCCTTACTGAAGTCTAGGTAGACAACAGCCACAGCCTTTCCCTCGTCCACTGAGCAGGTCACCTTGTCATAGAAGGAGATCAGGTTAGCCAAGCAGGACCCGCCTTCCATAAAGCCGTGCTGAGTGGGCCTGATCGCCTGGTTGTTCTGTACGTGCCTTGTGATGGCACTCAAGATGATCTGCTCCAAAACCTTCCCCGGCACCGAGACTAGACTGACAGGCCTGTAGTTCAACACATCCTCTTTCTGGCCCTTCTTGTAAATGGGCATTACACTTGCTAACCTCCAGCCCATTGGGACCTCCACGGTGAGCCATGACTGCTCATAAATAATGGAAAGTGGCTTGGCGAGCACTTCCGCCATCTCCCTCATTACCCCTTGGGTGGATCCCACCCGGCCCCATAGACGTGTGTGTGGCTAAGCGGTGCAGCAGTTTGCTAACAATTACCCCTTGGGTTATGGGGACTTTGTTCTGCTCCCCATCTCTACCTTCCAGCTCAAGGCGCTGGGTACCCCGAGAAACACTGGTCTTACTACCAAAGGCGGAGGCAAAGAAGGTATTAACCTGAGGTATCCATCTTAGACTTTTCCTCATCCTTTGTCACTATGTTTTGCCACGCATCCAATAAAGGATGGAGATTCTCCCTAGCTCTCTTTTTTTTTTTTTTTCTGCTAGTGTGTTTATAGAGACATTTTTAATTGTGTTTTTTGACAGTAGCCAGACTAAGTTCTAGTTGGGCTTTGGCCCTTCTAATTTTTTAACCTGCATAGCCTCACGACATCTCTGTAGTTCTCCTGAGTTGCCTGCTCCTTAATCCAAAGACCATAAACTCTGCTTTTTTTCCTTAGATACTGCCAAAGCCCTCTGTTCAGCCAGGCTGGTCTTCCCTGCCAGTTTGTCTTTCTGCACATGGGATGCCCTGCTCCTGTGCATTTAAGATCTCCTTCTTGAAGAAAGTCCAGCCTTCCTGCACTCCTTTGCCCTTCCAGACTTCCTCTCAAGGGACTCTGTCAACCAGGATCCTAAACAGGTCAAAGTCTGCCCTCTGGAATTCCAAGGTAGCCATTCCACTGACCCCACTCCTCACTTCCGTGTATTGAAAACTCTGTCATTTCATGATCACTATACCAAAGGCAGTGTCCAGCTGTCACATCACCCACAACTCCTTTTCTGCTCACAAACAAGTCCAGGGAGGCACCTTCCCTAGCTGGCTTCCTCTGTGTCAGGAAGTTATCTTCCATACAATCCAGGAACCTCTTAGGCTATTTCCTGTCTGTCGTATTGTATTTCCAGCAAACATCTAGGTAGTTGAAGTCCTCCATGAGAACAAGGGCTTGCGATCATGAGGCTTCTCCCAGCTAATTACAGAATATTTTGCCTGTCTCTTCATCCTGGTTGGGTGGTCTATAACAGACTCCCACCATAATATCTGCCTTGTTGGCCTTCTTGTTGATTCTTACCCATAAACACTCAACCCTACTGTCACCATCACCGAACTCTAAACAATCAAAACATTCCCTAACATACAGGGCTGCCCCACCAGCTCTCCTGCCTTGCCTATTCCTTCTGAAGTGTTTATACTCATCCATTGTAATACTCCAGTTGTGCGAGTCATTCCATCATGTTTCCATGATGACAACTATATCATAGTATTCCTGCTGCACAATGGCTTCCAGCTCCTCTTGTTTGTTGATGATGCTGTGTGCATTGGTATAGATGTACTTCAGTTGGGCTATTGATCCAGTCATGTGACCATTCTCAGGTGCTTCCATGGTTTCTAACAGATCAATAACCTTTGCTGCTGCATGGATTTCCGTCCCCTATTTCCACTGAGACAGCAGAGTAAAGGACCTTGTGTCATGGAAGCACCCACAAAATAGGCAGAGTAGGTACTCAAAATGAGATTTATTCTAACCAAAATTACTTTGCACTCCTACAAACAATGGTAAACCACAAGTCTGGATATTAGGCGGGAATAATACTACATAGCTGACTTGGGAATTTGTAAGTTTTCTCGAATAATCCTTTAGAACGATAACCCAAAATGTGCGTTCAGTAACCAATAAAAGGAGGCTCTCAATCCCAGAGAAGTTATCCTGGGTGGTGTCCCGGTCCAAGGGGAGAGTCCCTGACTGCAGACCCACGGCTCTGAGGAGGATTAGCTTGACTCTGCCCTCAAGTGGGGTGCTGTTTATACCCTAGTCAAGTCTGATCTGGGGTCAGTTCTGGTTGGCTGGAGGCCCCATCTTCCAGGGAAGCCTGGCAACAGCCACCATAAAGTTATGAAAAGCAAGGCAAACAAATTTCAACAGCTGTCTTTATCAAGTCTTTTGGAAAGTCCCAGTCTTTGTCAGGTCTTTGTCAGGGCGGGTGCACCTGCCACACCTTGCTAGCACACCATCCCTCAAACATTGCTGTGCTGCCCCCAGGGTTATCTCTAGCGAGCCTGGGTTTATCCCTTTCCTCCTTCAAATCTAGTCCTTTATGACCTTCTCCAGTGTGGGTCCTTCCCATGGGCTGTAGTTTTTCCACGATCTGCTCCAGCACGAGTCCTTTCAATGGGGTTCAGTCCTTCAGGAACAGACTGCTCCAATGTATGTTTCCAGTGGGGTTGTATGTCCTACCAGAAAATCTACTGTAGCATGGGCTCCTTTTCACAGTTGTGGTTTCTGCCAGGAGTCTGCCTCAGCGTGGGCTCTTCATGGGCTGCAGCTTCCTACAGCACACATCCAACTGCTCCAGCATGGGGTGCTGCTTGGACTGCAGTGTAGATATCTGCTTCACTGTGATCCTCCATGGGCTGCAGGGGTGCAATCTGCTTCACCATGGTCTTCTACACAGGCATGCTCTACTCCAGCACCTGGAGCACTTCCTCCTCCTCCTCTTTCTTCACTAACTTTGTTGTATGCAGGGCTGTTTCTCTCACTTATACTCATTCCTCTCTCCCAGCTACTACTACACAGTGGTTTTTACCCTTTCTTAAATATGTTATCACAGAGGTGCTACCAACACCACTGATTGGCTCAGCTTTGTCCAGCAGCATGTCTATCTGTCCAACATGGGAGCAGCTTCTGTTGTCTTCTCACAGAAGCTGCCCTTGTAGCCCACTCCCCTGCTACCAAAACCTTGCCATGTAAACCAAATACAGAGAGGTAAAAAACTCACAGATTGGGGTGAGCAGATGAATTCATGAGCCTGGTCACTGCTGGTACTAGAGAAGACTAAAGCTTGAGGAATCAGCAACAGCCAATGTAGACACTCTATTTAGCAAGGCTTAAGGAATGGTCATACTGATACACAGCAGTAAGTTACAGAAGAACTTTTCTCATACATTTAGATTGNGATTGGGGTGAGCAGATGAATTCATGAGCCTGGTCGCTGCTGGTACTAGAGAAGACTAAAGCTTGAGGAATCAGCAACAGCCAATGTAGACACTCTATTTAGCAAGGCTTAAGGAATGGTCATACTGATACACAGCAGTAAGTTACAGAAGAACTTTTCTCATACATTTAGATTGGCCAGAATCAAAAAAGTTTTCTATTAATTTATTTGCTTGTTTACTTTAAAATTCTCCATTGCATAACAGGAAATAAAAGTAGTGCTGGTAAGTGTCACAGTTTAAAGCTGGGCTGGCTATTAA
>VZSC01001436.1:307-25021 GCA_013398225.1 Steatornis caripensis
CCTGCTTTAGCAGGGGGGTTGGACTGGGTGGTCTCCAGAGGTCCCCTGCAACCCCTACCGTTCTGTGATTCTGTGACACAGCAAAGTAGTAAGAAGTGGCCAAACCAAAGTTGTAACAGTCTTCCCAAAACAGAATCTGCCACCAGTCAACTACCACATCTCTAGTGCCACTGAGTACTGAGTTCTGGGCGATACACAAATGCTTTTCCTCCTGCTCAGAGTTCAGGATACGGATAGTGAATTGGGTAAGCGATCACCACTTCTGCCCTTCTGTCGCTGCTGTAATGAATTTCCTGCTCTTTTTTTTTCCACAGGCATCTGCCGTTCTTAAGTCTGCATGGTGGAGGAGCTATATGAAAGTGCTTCCTCATGGAGGTACTGCTGAGAGATCATGAAGGGAGGTTTGGATAGCTTGAGAAGTGACTAAGCTCACTGCAGGCTGCCCAGATCACTATGCTGTCCATGTCACCTCTGCATTAACTACAGATGAATCCAACCTTACGCTAGGCATGGAGGCCAGAATGGCCAGCACACTGGTCCTTGCACGGAGGGATGACCTGATTGAGAAGTCTGTCTGGTCCTCTAAGAGGCAGGCACCATCAGGTTGCGGGTGCAGGACCCAGCTGTCACATTAGCTGACAGCTTTTTGCGTTTCACCTGCAGCAGGAGCAGCGTTACATGCTGCAGCATCTGCTGCACGTGGGCCAGCCTGCGTTACAGAGCGGGGCACAGAAGGATCCTGTGAAGGAATAGCGGGGAATTGCTCACACAGTAGTTGGACTCGGGTCTGGCAGAAGAGTCAGCCTGGTCAACTACACCAGGCACCTACCGACACTCCTGAACAGGTTCTGACTTCTGCTGCCTATTGATCAACACAGGGAGAAGGGGGTTGTACTCTGTACACCAAAATAATAGGCAATTCTTTTTGCCATAGAACAGAAAAGCATCAAAGTGTTTCAGGGTTTTATTTTTGGTTTTTGTTGTTTCTTGGGGTTGTTTTTTTCTCTGTAATGGCATGTCAGAACAGCACAGTCGACTTTCAGCACCTACCAAATTACACTGCTCAACAGCCTGTGCAAGCCAATTGTGGTGGTCATTCTACGATGGTGTGCATGGGGAAAGCAATGCAAAAGGCGGGAGCCATGCAAATCTGAGTATTGCTGAAGCTAAAAACTTCTGCAGCTTCCAGCACGTGAGTATTCAATGCACATATAAACAAGGACTTCAAGGAGACCCTGGGGTTTTTTAATTCTTGCAACACGGAGAGAGAGGGAGCAAGAGTGACAGTGGATAGCATTACATGGCATAAAAACAAAGTAATTCCTACATTTTATACAAGGGATCAAACCTCAAATGTAGGATGAGATCCCACTGAGTGACTCATTCCTACTGCTGACAGGTACCTCAGGATCTTCTTTCCAGAGGAAACATTTGTAGACCTTGCTAACACACTACCTTATGAACTAACTGAAGTGGTATATTCCTGGAAGCCGAATGATCAAAGGAGTTATTTTGCCTTCCAGGGAAGTGAGCACTAACACACAGCACTACAAAATGCCTCTGGAAACAATGACAAACAGTTGTTCTGTCATAACGAAACCTGTGAAGGAAATTGGGAATGATTACTTGGCCATTTGTGTGTGTCGAGAGATATTAATTAGCTGATCTCCCTCCAGTCTTCAGCAATCACGATTTATTTTGTTTCCACCTATTAACACAAATTTTAGTGTGACCGGATACATGGTGATTTTGCCCATTTCTTGACTGTAAAGTCACACTAAATTTTTGAAAAGAAAATATGGAAAAACTAGTTAAAAAAAACCAAACCCCACAACAGGTTTGTTCTAGTCATGGCTGCCTTTGGTGGGGGTGGAGAAAGGGGAGAAGTAGGAAAAGAACATGTCATATTCCCCGGAACAGCTTTATTTCCCTTCTATTACAGCTCTTCCCTTCCTGAGAGAATCAAAAGCTCTTCTTTCCAAATTGCTAATTAAAGAAGAATGCTCAGTGGGGACCACAGCCCCATCACGGAACAGATCAGGGAATGGAGTAAGCAGGTGGTCTGCCCATGTCGGAGGCTTTTCTGGCCACTAACTAGAAAAGATGGCATCTAGAAAATGACAAAAATGAAAAGGAATATGCTGGATAAAAATAATGCTGTGTAAGGGCTAATCTCCTGCCAATCAGATGAGGTATAAGGAAAATGTTGTGAATATGATGGCAGTTTTGATTTTGTTAGGAGTCATCTGCTTCCAGCACTGGGACTGGCCAATGCAGCGCAGCTCCTTCAGCCAGCGCTCTGCTGCAGGGCAGATGACCTTTCAAAACAGGATTTATATGAGCTGTGACAAAGAGAATTACGAGTATTATGTATTCTGTGAGAAATTTTTCTAAGAAATTAAGACCATCACTACCAGTGAGAAGTTTAGATGAACGACTTCTGTAATGGCGAGGGTAAATGAGGATTTCAAAAGCACTGTTACTACCAGAAATTTATCTATCTTAATACTTACTAGGACAAAAAGGTCAATAGGAAAGAATGAAGACAAATAAAGGGGGATTTCTTTCTTTGTCTTTCTTAGCAAAGACGATCATAAGAGAGAACTAAGAGAGGGAANATTTATCTACCTTAATACTTACTAGGACAAAAAGGTCAATAGGAAAGAATGAAGACAAATAAAGGGGGATTTCTTTCTTTGTCTTTCTTAGCAAAGACGATCATAAGAGAGAACTAAGAGAGGGAACAAAACCATCACTTCAGCTATTCATTTTAAACAACTTCAAGCACATTTAGAAAGATATTTTAAGAATGTTCCTGAGGAAAAACCTGGAACTCTGTTGGTGCTGAGTTGCTGAAACAATGGAAAAAAACAGAAAGTCAAACTGAGCAAGTGAAGAAATTTTGGCAATGGCAGTGATGGAGTTTGATTTACTCAGAAAAATCATAGGCTTGAGCTTGCCACACTTGTTCTCCCATAGATTTTAAGTGCAATCAACTAAAATGCGCATGGTAAGTAGGAACACTTATGCCCCATCCTCAGTACAGGCAAGATTAAGACATTGAATTTTCCAGCTGTTTCACATCCCTTTAATCAGTGGAACAAAATCTGAATAAAAATAAATGATGACTAAAACCTGCATCTTATTTTCTGTGCTTCTTGAGGCTGTAGAGTTCATGTTAGCCCCTTCCAGCATGAAATTAGACCTGATGTGCCTTTGCAGAGTGTCGAGCACACAATTCTCTGTTTCTTACTGCTATAACATAATATAAATATCAAACAGTAATTGAAAAGAGACAAATGACAGATTTTTAAAAAAATATATCTAGAAATAAATTACATGCATTTTGAAGATAAGAAAAAACAGTCACAAACATTTCCTAGAACACGAAACACACTTTGGCAGCTGTAACGTATTAGCATAACAAAGTGGTTGACTTCAAGATTTTTCTCCTTCGCAAACTTGATTCTGTCCGCTGAATACACTTAACAGGCAAAAAATTGATACGTACTTGATCTCCCTTTTGATGTGCTGTTTTACATCCTTTACAGAGCTTCTAAGTAAGTTTTTAATTTGTAGAAAATGGGTAAGACACAAAAATAAAGAACTATGATATATTACACTGTTTCTTTTGGAAAGCTGTTGGAAGTGAGCTATTCAATGCTTATCCAAAGCTGATATATTTAAACTATAAGAAGTAGACAGAGACACTTGATATTCACCTTAACAGGCTTTACTGACCTGGCAGCTAGAAAGCAATGTTCATCCATAGGAAGTCAGTGTGTGCATGGCTATGTATGTTCCAAACAACATTTCAATATTTAGCAATCTTCTTATCATAGCCTCACTTTCAAAATGACAAGTTTATTCTTTTAAACAAAAAAAAGTCTGAAAGACAGAAAAATCTTTTAAAATGGCTGCAGCAAACCAGGGTATTTTAATGTATTTATTGTCCAACAAGCTAAGGCTACCTCAAATCTCAGCAACAGACTTTATAGGAAAAAAAAATCCTGCTCGTACTCAAGCAATCACCAGACAACATTACTCTTGTATGAAAATAATATGCCTTTAATTTATTTACAAGACTGGCCAACTGGATGAAGTGGCTGTACTTCAGATGCACTGCAAGAGCTTTCATTAGTGAACTATGTCACTATTCATATGTCTGTATTCTCTTGATATCAGTTATAAAGCATACAATCAAACGAATCATGAAAGGGTTGTGAAGAGTGAGAAGGAATGTACACAGCAATTACACAGAAGAGAAGAAACCAAAATCTTTCTATACGCACTTTCAAAAATGTGATTTTAAAAGGTGAAAATTGTTTTTTCACTACTTAGTAGATAATATGAATGGACTGATTTTTTGACTTAATGTCAACATCTACAGTAAAAGCCAGTATGTCTCAAATTTGCATGCTAGCTAGTAACATCTGTCAGTTGTACAAAAGTTTAATACATATCAAATTCTTCTGGGAGCTTCGACATTACTAAGTGGTGAAACGTGTATGACATTAAGATAAGAAAAGATAATCATATTTCTTACCTTCTGGCCAGCCATTTGCAACAACAAATTAAGCAGCTGTTAATAATTTCTGTCATTTTATATCTCCCATAAAAGTGCATGTAAAAAAAATTCACAGAGGTGCTATGTAGCATACAATTACAAGAGAAAGTCTTGATTTCTGATACATTCAGTTTGCTAAATTTATGCTCTAAAATGAAAGATAAGATGCAGACATTGTGGTATCAGTTCTTCATCTTTGGTAAAATGTTTTCCTTTTATTATAGCCATATTTGCTCTGATATCCATTTTGTGCATGGTCTGCTATTATTTAAACCAACAGGAAACACTTACATGGATATAAACAGTATCAGTGTATTATTTAGTACATTCATGACTTTCTTCAAACATTCTTTGAGAATGTTGCTAACATATGGGGAAAATGAGCAAATGCTACTAACTATTATGATTTACTCCCAGTTTAACATAACGCTTTTACTAGTTCTTGCCATTAGGAAAAACCACTTTGCTTTGCTTTTAAATGAAAGGGGCCAATACGACTCTAAATAAATTCTAAAAATCTGAAGTAAAAATATTAAGTATTTTTGTACTTTCTTACAAATGCTAAAATAGAAAATTACACTGGAGCTGACTTAAAATTTGATCCTATGACCTAAGTAAACAACAAAAAAGGATCACAGAGAACATCGACAATTGCTCCAAGGTGTTCCAGCTACAGTCAGTAAGCAATCACTGTCTTTACTGTCTTAAAACTCCATGTCTGACTCTCTCTCACCATTTCTATCAGTATTAAAAGGGAAAAAAAAAAGGAGGAAAACTAGTTTTAAAGCAGCGCTCTCCAGTGACAAACTGTATAGCAAATTCACATTGGGTTCTGGGTGGTCTTTGTTACACTTGAAGATATTAATGATGCAAACTTGACTGTATGAACCTAAGTAAGTTATACACACACAGTTATGCCTCCAAATAGCTACTAATCACACTAAATCAATTTGGCAAAGTGAGAGAGTTCAATACCCCTACAACTGAAATACCCAGACTGTACTGCGTTCACGCAAAAAATAAGTTGCATTACCACAGCTCATACATGGGGACCCTGAAACACTTAATTCCATCACAAAACCAATCTTTGCATGTACTTGTTATACATGCAATTCTATACGAATATTGGAAACCTTTGGAATCATGATTCTGATACGAGAGTAAGGTCTAAAATTTTTCTAAGTTCGTGTTTGGGATCTTTTTATTGTTGTTGTTGTCTTTGTTATTTTACAATACAGTGGCAAGTAGGTGATGGCAAGACATTCCATGGGTATAGGCTTGGGTCTGTTTTGCTGGCTTTATTCAGACGAGCCATCCTCAGTCACGTCAGCAGTGACACTGGACAAAACAAAAAAAGAACCCACAGGGGCAGGATCAAGCTTGTGGTGTCAATATAAAAAAACCATTCACGTTGCGTTTATGCTCACATTTCAATTCTTCAAAAGTTAATTCTTGGTTTTAGAAATAAAACCCGGGTAACAGTCAAAAATGCAAATTGCACCATTCTGACCTATTCTTTGACACAGCATTATTTTTTTCAGTATCTCATTATCACCAAGAACAGAACACATGTGAAGCTGCAATTCCTGTAGAAGTCAAGTCTAATATTCCAATGATTTCCAATTAACGTGGTACTTTCAAATTTAAACTAAGTTTTAATTTCGAACTCCAGATTACCTAACAAGACTGTTTATAAGGGCATAATGAAAATCCGCCCCTGAAGATCACAACGTTCTGAAAAAAACAAACAACTTCATCATTAGAAAGTGATAAAAAAGGTAAATGCAGAAATGGGGAGTGGAGTAATACAGTTTCAATACATGTATTTGCACCAGTGAAAATCATGCTCTTAGCAAGTCACCGATAGCTCTATCATCGATGACTTACGGTCTTCATCCATGTACAAATGTAGTAAGCCACTTCCCACTGCTGCAGTGCTCACAGAGATGCAACACACACCTTAAAATGCAACAAACTTAGTGCCTAACTGTCCTAGGTGCTGAGCACCCTCAGCTCCCGACAGGGCTCTCAGTCTGAACCAGAGCATAATCCTGACAATAATTTAGTGGTCAAAGTCTTAGGAATTTAAAGAGCCTGTCACTTTTTTGCTTTCTTTGCTTTTTTCAGTATATCACACTTTTTTCTGTTAGGACGCCGGCATCTTTCATCAATGCTCGGTATACATTCATAATGCCACACTTCTTCCATTTTCTCCACGGGGTAAACTGCCTCCACATAATGACGGATCAGTCTCAGTCTGATAGGATCAAGCTGTTTTTTGTTGCAAGCACCTGAATGGTTGTATTGCAGTCTGAGATTCTCCGGAGTAAAGAGTTCAGGAAAGAGTCTCACAAGAAGCCTGGCAGCAAAGTTGCCGACTGACAGGCTCTGCTGCACTATCTCTCTTACCTCCTTATCAGACAGCAAATACAGAGAAGGCACAGGGAAGTCTGGATTAGGAACGACGAGTTCATCAAGTGGTATCTTGCAAAAATCCTTGCTGCTTCTTTCCGGTGGCAGCGGCGGCCCTTCGAATTCTTCTCGAAACCTCTCAGGGTTTATTGCATAGCTGAGAAATTCCCTCCTGTCAGGCCCCGGCACGTGGATTTTACGTTGCTGTTGGTACGAGCGCCTTTGCTCCGTGTCTCTTCGCCGACACCTCTCGTCAAGCTTCCCAACAAACTCCAATGTCCACACTCTGTCATTCTTTGCTCTGGGGTACAGTATCTGCACATAATGTCGAATTAATTTAATTCTAGTGGGGTCAAGCTGTTTCTTGCCTAAAGATCCACTACAGTTATATTGCTTCCGTAAGTTTTCATGAGTAAACAGTTCGGGAAATAAGAGAACGAGCAAACGAGAGGCAAAGTTGCCTATGGAAAGACTGCTTTCATATATGCTTTTAATCTGTTCTTTGTTCAACAGGTAATCTGGGACAGGGATATCAAAATCAGGAGGGGGAAAGTCAAGTTTGTCAAAGTCTATGGGTACAAGCCAAATTTTTTTTGAGCGTCTGCCAGGTTTTTCATATTCAAAACTGTCTTCCACTTTTATGATTGATACATCATCTGGTAAACTAGAAGAATCGTAACAGTCATCTCTCATCTGATCACATTCGCTTCCATCCATGTATGTGTTTTCAAGCTCATCGTTTATTCGCTGAACACATTGCTGCAACCAGGCTTCTTCTTCTTGCACATCTGGAAAGTAAATTTCAGTGTACCTACGGATTATTTGAAGCCGATGAGGATCCAGCAGTTGTTTCCCGGAGTCTCCATAGCAGCTGTACCTTTCAGCTAATTTTCTGTGGTCGAAGAGTTCCGGAAACAATCTGTGTAACAAAAAAACTGAAAATTCCCCTGGAGAAGAAGCTTCATCTAAAAATTCATTGAGATCCTGAGCATCCAGCATGTAATCTGAGGCAATGGCACTACTCCTGTCCAAGGACAAAGCTTCCTCCTGCTCTTTATCCTCCATAAAATGAGAGGATTCGACCTGCTCAGTCTCATAAAAACTGGACGACTGCACATTCTGCTGACTGTTCTCCATCTCCCTTTGAGCCCAAAATCTATTGAAAAAATCATTGACTTGAGGCAAACACTCTACCTGCCACACAGTTGTATTCTTCACAGAAGGATAACAAACTTCCACATAGTTACGGATAAGCTGCAGATGAAGAGATTCAAGTTTCCTTTTATTGAGAAAGCCGCATGCACTGCAGCTTCTGCTGAGCTCATCGTCGCTGAAGAGCTCTGGGAAGAGCTGCACTAGCAACCGGCAAGCTAAGTCTCCGCCCGACGTGCTTTGATCCATGATTTGTTTTAGCTCTGCAGAAGTCAGCTGGTACTCCGGGGGAGGCTTGAAGTCTGCAACGGACTCTGCTGGACTGACTTGCTTTTTAATTCTGCTAACCTCCAGAGACAACAGGTCAACTTTACTGTGAAGCTGGGTCATATTGGTATTGAGGGTGTTAAGCGTGTAAAACATTTTCTGTATCAAAGAATAAATATTTGGGTCAGAATCTCCCGTGGTCGCTGTTACGGCAATGGCTGCAGCCGAGTCCCTTTTGCGTTGATCGTTCAAAGTCCGAAGGTGCGAGGGACTGCCGGGGTTGATTTTTTCAAACAACTCGTAAGAAGTAAACTGCTCTGCTCCTGGCGGGTTCTTCTTCTCCGTGATTTTGTGTGAGATGCCATAGAGAGGTTTTTTATAAGATGGAGTGGTTATGTCACTGAAGGATTCTTCTTCACAGAGCCATGCTACGTTAGGATTCTTGTTCTTGTTTGGCTGCTCTGCATTTACCTGAGTGGGCGAGCCAGTATCTCTGTTCTTCATGTTTGAAAGGGGGACCTTTGAATGAATAAATATTGCATTAGTAAGACTGCCTTAAAAATATTAGCTATAAATATGTGCCCCTTAAGCTGGCATTGTTACATAAACATGCAAAGTAAAATTTTCTCCAGAGGACTTAGCTGGGTTAAATACATCAAAATTAATAAATTCACTAGGAAAATTAAAAATACAGTAAAGTATTACTTAGATTTTTGTTTTGTTTTGGCTCATGGCTTTTTCCATGGAATAGAAATGCAATAATAATCCTTAGTACTCTTTACCCACAGAGCTCTGAATACTCTCCCAAATTAAGTATCAATATGCTTCACCTTGCATACAAGGATCTTGGGCTGTAGAGAATTTGAGTGGCAACAAGTCAGCAACCGAGCCAAGAATAGAATCTAGGTTTTCTGACTCCTAGTCCTGTGACCTTGCCACTGCCTCCAACAACTGCATTTAATGTTCCAGCACTCTCTTTAGGTTAGCTTTTTAAAATACCATAAAGGCTGTAAGACACCAAAATTATGCTTATTCTCTTCTTTCTGATGTGAAAGGTTTATACAGGGGTTTTTTAATGTTTATAATGGTGTACAAGTCCTAAACAAGTTCTAAGAAAGACTGCAATTTTAAAAAAGTATTCTATTTAACAAATAAAAGCTGAAAAACAGAGTCTTGGTACTGTCTTTTTAAAAAGGGAAGCCCAAAATTTTTTTATTTCTGAAAGGCAGGGAAGTTTAGACTCATGGGTTCCTAATTTTCTATATTATTTAAAGAAAAACTAGTAATGAGCTCTTAAGGAATTCATGTTCTCAATAATTTCTAATTCTTCCTCATTGCTTGAAATCGTAAGCAAGCGTTTTCATCAACTCACAGCAAATATGGAGGGCTTGGGTGAGTTGGTTTTTTTTCCAAACACATCAATATTGCAAACAATTCTTAGGCAGTTAAGTAGATACAAGAGAATCAAAATCCAACATACAGAATTCAAACATGAGAAAACACAGATTTCAGAGAAGGCTGTACTGAAACATTTTGTTTGGCTTGTTCCACAGAACATTAATTAGATAAAAAACACAGAATTTGCATTCAAGTATTAAAACAAATGGAACACAGACTTGCGGTCTGAGCTGAGAGCCACGAACAATTTTAAATTCTAGTGAAGACCCCACTACGTCCTACAGTGAGGCACTTGAATTAAGATTCCTTTCTGAAAAAACAGAACTGTAACACGCACGAAATTAATCTGGTCCCTATGTGTACTCAAACTTGGCATCTGCTTACTGCAGTAACAAATTGAATCTAATTACTTTTTAATTTCTAATGCAATATATACTCAAAAGAGGCTCAGAAAGAGCAAACAGTTTCCCCTCCAAGTTTAGAAACCAGCAGACTCAATTAAATTGCGTTTT
Organism: Steatornis caripensis; assembly: GCA_013398225.1. NCBI lineage: Eukaryota > Metazoa > Chordata > Aves > Caprimulgiformes > Steatornithidae > Steatornis > Steatornis caripensis. Next base: position 10,616 of record VZSC01001436.1, read on the forward strand.
CAAGTTCTGCTCTCATTCACATGATACAACCCCACATAGGAAACCTCATGGTTTCACAGTCAAAGCTGTGTGGATGGACAGATGATAAAACAAAAGCATAATGCAAAGGCAACGTATTTCATCGTGCGCTGAATCCCTAGCCGTGGTGGTGCCTAGGACACCTGACTTCCAGGTCCCATTCAGAAGACTGCCCCTCCAGCCCCACTCATATTAAAGCACATTTGCTGTGAGGACAGCAAGGAACCAGACTCTTGTAACACCACCAGCTATTAAAGGGTGACTTACTCCAGCAAGTGGTACGATACACCCTAACTAAATCAGCTCTTTGTGACTTGTAAAATACCAGAACACAAGAGACTGAATTGTGAGCAGACCGTGACGCACATTGCTCCCACCTAACTGTAGGCTCCTACACTGGGACTGAAGTCGTCGTACCCCACCTATACTTGTCAGTGGAGAAACAGAGGTATTTCCAGATGGTATCAGAGCTCTCCCAAACAGACATCACCTGAAAGCAGGTTATGAAAATCTCCACCGACAATCAACATAGATCTGCTCCCCAGTCAGACACCCAGACCAAACTACAAATGTCTTTTACTGTTTTAGATCAGAACAACAAAACAAAACTGCAGTTCTGGAGAATACATTTCTTACACATATAGTGAGACCTGCTACCTAAGTAGCTAGCTCTTCCATTAACGCTCCTGTTTAGAGACAATATTCCAAACGTTTCTTCACATACAGAGTACGATTCATTCCATTCCTTCTCTACTAAATAGCTTGCCACTGGCCACCAGTCGTCTGCCAGTTCTCATCAGAACTCCTGCAGTACCTTTTCCCTAATTAATTATATAACAAAACCAGGCAATGTGGGGATAACTTCTATTAATGTAGATCACACACGCAGAGCCAGGGCAAAGCAATATTAGAATGTGTATCAAACAGCATAAATTCATTGTCTTAAGTATCTTACTGCATTTTGACAGTGAGTATTGTGAAAGTTTGCATTCTCGGTTTTGGACGCGGTGCTCTGGAGGAGAAGAACTACACGCGAAGAACCTCAGCAGATCTCTGCTGCGATGGCAGCAGAACTTCTGCCCTTTCACTAATGCAACTCATAGTGTTTGGGTCTGGTTGCGGGATGGATTTGGTTATCTGCATTTCAGAAACACATGGTCAGTGTTTGACTAAAAGATGACAACGCATCTGGGCCTATATTTAAGGATTTGCTATTTCACATGCATTCTCATTTTCTTTCCTCTTCCTTTTAATTATCTTGTCTTTATACAGTTTTCATCTGGGAACAGCACTATCCGCAGCATAAACACATGGCTTTTTGTAAATTCTCCAATTAAACTAGTATTTAATATTTTTAAATTAGTTTTCTGTAATGGTGATCTTTAAACATCAACATATTTCAGGTAATACTACACCCATTTAAGATGATCAGTTTTAATGTACCATCAAAAAATAAGCAAAGATATTGTTCTGTGGGACTCAATGTACGTAAGATAGCGCTGCTTTTTATATTAGATATGCACAGCAAGTTTTTCTATTATATACATTCTTTGAACATTTTAAAAATGCTGTATTTTGATATCGACCAAAATAAGTAATTGTGAAATAGTCTCTCCCATTATCTCTCAGGAGTCCTAGGCCAAGTTTTAAAAGTTGTTTAGTTATTGCTCTGCTCAGTGCTAAAGTCCAGCTAATTTACAACCTTTATTACGCTTAATAAACAAAGTCTAAATATCCGTAAGAATACAGAACATAATATGCTAACGTATGAGTAAAGAAGAATAAATATATGAGCAAAAAATATACAAAACAATTCTATCAAACTCATGAGAACCTGAAAATGTCTAGCACATAAATTTTTTAAACTCACAATGTTCTACACTTTTTTTAAAGAAAGAAAATTAGGAAAAATTGATTTCTGGTTATGAAGTGACAATCAGAATTTTAAAAAAGTTAAATGTCTTCTGATACAAAGTCATTTAGTAGCCCAATAGTACAGTTATAGAACATAAAAAGTACAGCTCTGCTGATATCATACATAGATGCCTATGTGATGTTTAGTAAAAATATACTGCAAGCACAATATTCTCAAAAATAGCTAACATTTTGTCCTCTGTTTGAACAGAAATAGTTAATGAAGTCATAAACTAAAACAAAATACTGGTACTAGAAATGTAATTAACTTTAAAAATGTTGTTAGGATTGATTCCTAACATGCTGATTCATTGGGGCAGTAGAGAATGAATTTTCAACATTGCTACTGGGTCACTTTCTGATATTATAAGTCCAAAGCTATGATTCAGTTCAAATGAATTAAAAAAATTATTAAAGGCAACAGTAAACAGTAAAATCCAAATCAAGCAGATTTCAGAGACCATTATGAAGCTCTTTTAAGAATCTGAATGTAAGTAAAACAATTGTAAAAAGAGTAAGATAAAGGAAAAGAAAGAAACCATGTAGTAAGATTAAAACCTACCTACCACAGGCATTCAGGGGAAAAAAACAGCCCCAAGAAGTCAGAGAGATGACAGTGAATGAAGAGCTATGGCTAGAAAGGAGAAATGAAATGCACCAGTACAACATGGAATAACTGGCTAGGTAGCACAACAGCAGAAAAGGATATGTGCATTAGAGTAGGTCATAAACTAAATATAACCCAGGGCCTGAAGTTATTCAAAAGAGGATGAATTAGAATCTAGGTTATTTTAATAAAGTGCTGAGTCTGAAAATCAGGAGGTCATTATACTGCTCTAGAGGGTGTTAGAAGAGATGTGACTATCCAACACTGGACATTACCCTGTCAGGAATCTCAAAGAGAACAACAAAAATATGAGATGACTCTTGAAGAAAAGCTGAAGAAATAGAATTTTAGCCTTGGAAAGGAAGAGCTGAAGGTGGACAACATCACACCAATTTTCCCACGTGAAGAAGACTTTTCTAAGGTCATCTTTTCTAGATGATCACTGCTTTCCCTACTGAAAAGAACAAGGACAAAAAGAAACTTGCTCATTTTCAGCAGACAGTAATGAAAATCTCCAACTGAGAGAGAGGTGAAACACTGGAACAGGGTAACGGAAGAGACTGGGCATCTCTTTCACTGGCTGGCCAAACATCTGGATCGTCACAAGTGGGATGCTGCACCAGAAGTTGTAACACATTCTGCTCTTGATATGCTGAAGTCTTCTACATCCCTGCATTTTTATCTTTCAGGTAATACAGAAATTTATACTTGTCTCAGTGACATTGAAATCTGTGTCACAGAAGGAAGAGTTACAGCCCTGATTCTGCCCCTGAGGCTCCAGATGAAGGACTGCGTGACATGAGAGGGACTGTAATCAGTCATGCTCAGTTAATCCAAATCACTACCTGCTCCCATGTTCTCTGACAAACAACACAAATATACTTCACATGAATTAACTACTCTGTAAGCGTATTTCACAGATATGATCGCTTCCACGTTATTTAAAGAAATACCCAGGCAAGTAATGTGTGCAAACTGGGTTAAGATTAGCCATATTTGACTCAGACTCGTTACTAATGCAAATCTATTCAAATGGCTTGCATTTTGCATATAGCTGCAACGAATTTAGCCTATGAAATATGAACAGAAAAATCACACAGTCATGTGTAGAGAAGTTACCTCTTGTGTAAAGCGTCTTTTCTTTACACTGGGTAAGACATCTTGCTGGCTCCCTGAACCATCACAACCAGGTGAGGTCTGTTTCCATTTGTTGGAATCCTGTAGGCAAGTAATTGCGCCATCCAGCGAGTGTTTCTCAGCAGATCTGGATGTTACTGAGCAGTCTAGAGCTTCATCTTCATTGTCTGTTTCTACTTTCACAATATTTTTTTTAGGAATTTTTACTGGAAAAAGAGAAGGTTTAGAAAGATAAAGCACTCTCTCCAGAAAACCATGACACCCTTAATACAATCTTTTGTGGTTTGTTTCTTTTCATGAAAATGTATTTTGAAGAACATAATTATTTTTTATGACTTGTACAGCAAGTGTCTGCTGAGGCCACCCCAAAGTCACGTTTTTATTATGCTAGGAGCCATTCAGTCATCCAGTAAATGACAGTTTCTTCCCGAAATAAAGAGTCTAAAGTATAAACAAATAAAGTTGCAGTAGGAACATTTTTTCAAGAGGGAGGAAGGATGCAGAGCAGAAAATATAATGAGTAACAAAGACAATGGTGTGTTTTAGACAGCTTTTTAAAAACCATTAATATAATTTGTCTTGATCGAAGTGCATTCTTTATCAGGTTACAAAGGCTTTCATTCATGATCATAAATTTCATGCCTGATCATAAATTACACAAAGTATAATATTTTACCTTCATCATCATCAGTGATTTCAGCTGAATTCATCTTCTATTTCACTAAGGAACAAAACAAAAATAAATATCAGCATCTTCGGGAATCAGGAAATACCTACATCTTTTTTTATAATTACTTTCAGTCTAGAGCCATTGGGCATTAACAGCCCACAGATAATTTCCCATCCGTACATTCGTAGAACCTAGCTATTATCTATAGACCTGTCAACATCCAAACCATACTGCAGACTACGTATGACAGCCAGGAATGTATTTAAAGCTATACGTCTTTTTCTGGCATGGAGAAAAGTAAAAGTAATTTTAACATTCTCTGTAAAGTATCTTGGCAGTATATAAACAGAAGTTAACTGTATTAAACTCTCCATCCTGTACCAAGTCACTACTTCTTATTACAGTCAAATGTTTTTATATTGTCATTGTGGGTGACCCAAAGTTATCACAGAAGGAAAACTCATCATAAACTGGAATATACATGCTGGAGTAAGTTTTCACTTAAAAATCTTTGATCTTTTGATATGGATTGCACCGATTTAAGCAGAGCAATCTGCAGATCTACAGTAACTACTTTTTTTCTAATATCAGCCTCTAAATAATGTAAAAATGTTTTTTGTAAAAAAACCACGAATATATGTATTATTCTAGCATGATTTTAGCATTACTTCTCACATGAAAGACTCGGTTGTATTTTTGTTTCCTTGAAGACTAATTTTGCAAATTACTTGGGAGCAGACATCAATCTGTGTACGTGTTCCTAAAAGATAATCTAAACCTTTTGGAGACCTACAAAGCAAACAACCTAATCAGATCTCACTGACCGTTACAGGGCACATAGCTGCAAACTGACACTCTCAACTTCTAAGCCGGTGACTGGTAAACTATCACACACCGCTCATGTTCATCTACACACAGCATTATGTTTCCCTGGCCGCAGAATATTATTAATTTGCATTTTCCACAGTTAAATTCTTCTTTCACATAGTTTTCTTTCAACTGTTCCTGCCCATCCTTTAGCCAAGATCTGAAATCAAGGCAGGCTTCTCTCTGGCTGGAGCAAGTGAATAAAGCAACCAGTCAATCAAAAGTGTACATACAGCCCAGGAGTGGGAATTATAATGAAATTTAGAAGAGAGAAAGGGAGAGGGAATTTGTTTTGGATGGGTGGAAAAGTCTATACCTTACTTTCAAATACTGTTCAATAGAATTATGTTTTTAAACCCCAAAATATTGTTTAAAAACTCCGTAAACACTTGAATACTGTGCAGTTGTGAACTTTTCTTCGTCAGTAACTGATGGCTCTTAATGGCAAGTATGACATCCCATTCAGGTTAAGACTTTGTACGATTGCACTACCATGGGTAGTACACACGCTCAAACAGAAGAGGCATGGAGTTATAAAATCATACTGGGCCACTCTAGAAGCCAAAAATATCCTCTGATGTGCTGATCTTCAACATGGCCCCTATATACAGCCTTGTAAAGCGCATCTTTAAGAGGATAACGTGAGATTGTCTTCATCATCACGTCACAAGAAAAAGCCTCTCTCAGTTGGACGTAGAGGTACTACAAACCCCTTAGACATTGACTCCTTTTACCTACCATAATCCCCTATTTCAGAACTTGCATTTATTAATTGATCCACATATAAATTATGCCAGCTTATAATCACTTCACTATAACCACCACACTTCACTATAATCACAGTTCACTTAAACTTTTTGCAAACTCTGCAGAGACATAACAGCATGAAATGTAAGTGGCCCACACCAACTTCTAAACCATCCGATAAGCCCTGGTGAGGGTTAATACCCAGTCTTACTAACTCAACATTATTTATGAATGTAGACACAGACACTACCGCTCTTTACAAAAAATCCCAAGATGGTGTACTTCGTACAGCACCATCAAAAAGCTACACCAGACCTTAAGAAAAGCACCTAGTAGTAAACATTTGTATTCTGCCCCGATACCCCACACACACTGACATTCAGTTTCTAGATCTTTCTCACACTTTTCCATACTGCACTAGGCTTAGCTCTGAGGGATGTGGTACAAGACCAACATGTGCCAGTGCTCAAGTAAGTGTGACAAAGAGTATTTTTGCTAGGGCCTGAGGTGACAGTAAGCAAATCAGCCGATATCACTACAGAATATTCTGCAATGGAAATCAAAATGATTTTCCAGATAATCCTAGACTGCTCTATTGGAGCAAAACACTAAGAGGTGCTAAACACAGAGTCAGATGGGACTAATACAAAGCGGGAGGGTGACACAAGATATTTAGGAGTGGATACTGGAAATTATATTTTCCTTCTAACTCCTGCTACTACTGCTACGCAAATAGGAAGAACGCTTTAGGAGAATTCCTCTGAGAGAATGGAAGAAGATAAATGAGGATCTGAATAGCCACTCTTTAAAACTGGAAAAAGTGAAAACTAAAGCAAAGCGCACACCCTGGTTAGCTTTCTAAAGGACGCAACAGCAGAAGACCAAATCTACCCCAACCTCAGGTCAAATAACATTAAATCAAAAACACTGTTTCACATATTTGAAGCAAAGTGTTATTAGTTATTCTGAATTTTTTTTTTTTGCCCAAAACTGCTAGAACACAATTAAAAGCAAATAGTCCAAAGAGCACCAGAATCAATGAGGCCTGGAAATACTGGGTTTCGTATTTGAACTCTTTGGTGCCAAACAAAGCACGAACTCCAACCTTTTCATTTTTGGGAGCCCTGGTAAGATCTCTCTCATTATCAGGTTTTCTATCTTCTTTGTGAGATTTGTAAGAACTTGGGTGTTATGAGAAAATGAAGCATATATAACCGCTTCTGTCAAGCGATAGGAGTCAACTGCCCCTCTGATTTCCTGCCTCATAATCCCACCTGCTCCCTCGGTCAAGCATGGGTGCCCACCTTAACCTTCAGTGAGCTGTTCCAGCTTGATAAACTGACAGAAGGTAATTAACTTCTTTCTTTGCCAGGTTATTTTTCTTCTAATTCAGAGAGGTAAATGGTAAGGCAAGTAAACAGGCCCAACTCAGGAGCAAGCATGAGGTTTGGGATGGAAAGGAGGAATTAAAATCTTTCTTATACCAGCAAGCTTCAACCATTTCATGAAACCGCCCTCATCATCACCAATTTACACCACCTTCAAATTTGGGTTGCAATGGGCTCACAAGTGAGTAGTGAGTGGACACACAGATATCAACAGAGCAATTGTATTATCGCTTCCATAAGAAATGAGGTCCTATGGGAAGGGGGGGAAGCCTGCACGCGTGTGCGTGTGCACGTCCATGAGTTCACGCCCGTCTCTGTAAGGTTAACGATAATTTCATTGATTGTTTAAAGTCCGCTAAAGATAAAACATTTCAGATTCTTTAAAACAGTTTGCAGTGAATCAGTACTTCTGAATAATAATTATTGCCTCTGTAGAAGAGGCAGCAGTGTCAAAACCTGTTTTGAGGTAGCATTCTGTCCCAGACTGTGAGAATAAACAAAGCTGGAGATAAAAAGACCTAAAACAACTTGGACAAAGTAGTGCAAAAAGCAATAATGTAAGAAATGCATCCAGTAAAGCAAGCACCTGACAATTGTTCCTTGTCATGTTGAGTATACAAACATACTTTGTTCTTACACGTTTTTTTTAAAAAACAGAAGATACATGTGTGTATCATCCTTAGCCTAACACTGACTCGATGCTGTCAACAGGACAGCAGTTGGCTAGTTCTAGGAAGGGGTGAACACCCTGTGCTGAAGTTGGGAGCCCAGGTCTGCAGCTGTGACTGGCAGAGCAACCAGCCCTGGCAGATTTATCTTGCTGGGATATAGACGGATGCTGCAGTACATCCTACTTTCTGGTGAAAAGAGGATCTGGAATGAGTATTCCAAAACATACCGAACACTGACAACACCAGCTACATCAACAGTCAGATCCTGATTCTAATGCCATCGATTGGCGCTGTAGCCTAAGCACTCGCATGAAACTTCTTGTATTTCCACCTGAACTGGCCAAAAAAACCCTGCTTCACAAAACATGAACATAAACCGTAAACTTGGGATTTTAGGATTGTGCTTGTAAATATTTTAATTTGTGAACAAAGTTATTTTAGAAGCATTTTCTCTGGGTTCTTTGATTTTATCTTGTGTATAAACTTAAATTCCAAAGAATGTGTGAACAGTTCAGAAACACCCAACAGGCATACAACAGGTAAACCAACACACCGTTTATGCTTATGCTAAAACAGGTAAAACACTCAGAAAGAATAACTCTTATAACCCTGATTACGGATCCTACACCTCTGAACACTAAAAATGAAGCACATAGCTAATACTGTCCCTTTTTCTTCAAAAGAGACTCTGCTTTTGATTAATGGCAGTCTGCTTCTAGCACAGCCATTAGCTAAATCTACCTAATGCAGGATAAACAGGAGGATGTGTGGCACTTGGCCAAATTCAACAATCAAGGAAGAAGAGGTAAACGGACCCCATCCACACAATGCAAATAATAAATCAGTAGCTTTTACTGCCGACATTTCATCTATTGAGAACGGTCTTCTTGAAAACAGTACGTAGTTTCTAATTTCTATGTAATCAACGTCTCAAAATCAACAGCGGGCTGATGTATCAGCACGCCAGCCCCTTCCTATTAAACTCCCTTGATAGCTACTAGTGCTGGTACTGTACAGGTACCTGTGCTGAACCACTACCAGGTGTCACGCAACAGAGCCTGGGCAATGCCAGCACTCACTTGGGAAGACAGAAACGTTCCTTTTGGCTCAGTCCTCCAGACTCACCCACGGATCCTGACACTTCTGAAGAACAGTTAAAAAAGATGAACCAAAAAGAATGTTTTCTTAAGGTCATTAAAGCTTTGTTCTTCTTAGAGAAGTGAATAAAAATACCTAGATTTGCAATCATGTAAATGAGGATACTATTCTTTTTAAACTAATGTACGATGAGCCTATCTGCAGAGAACTGATCCAGTATTGTGTCCTCCTGTTTCAAGTGAAGCTGCTTCAAAGAAACCAAATACACATTACAGTCTAACTCTAGACACCAATTTAAGGTGTGTTTGATTCGTGATCTTGTGATTTGCAGTGAGACCCAGAAATCCCACTCAGCTACCAGCTAAACTTGTGGGTGGTTATAGATTCTAAACACCAAGTTACCGGTGGACCACATACACAAAAACCTTTTGATCCTTGCTGGGACTGCTGCACCGGGAACTCCTCTGCACCTGGCTGACTGGCCAAGATTCAACACCCATTTTCAGAACACGGTCGGTACTTTGGGACTGTCACAGAGGACCATAAATAAGTGCAGGGTATTTCACTTACCAATGGCACAATGCTTAAAGAGGTATTTGAGAGTCAGAAAACTTGTTTTCTTTTTTACTTTCCTGTCTTAATTTTGTAGCATAGACAAGAATCCAGGTCCCCAAATCCTAGAAGAGTGATCTAATCACCAGGTTACGGCATGCGGGAGGGCAAGTGTGAAGAGGAGTGGTGGGCCAAAGGGGCAGGGAAAGAAGAGGGGGTCCCAGCACACCCTGGCTCTCGCTATGGGCCAAATCTCCTTGCCATAGATCCTGCTCTCCCTTTTCATCAGGTTAGATGAGGAAGGAGAAACAGCTGAAGGAAGGGACTTAACACTCCCGACTTCCATTGATATCACTTAGTAGACACATGAGCCTATTCAAAACACTTACGAGGTTATGATACTTAAGTGTTCCATTGTATCACTTTGCAAACAACATTCAACACTGAAATGGTATTACCCGTGGCTAACATGGAAGCTCAGTGCACAGCGCAATGCTGCTAGTTCCAAAGCACAGAAGAATACCTTAGAAATGAGGTTTTGGAATGTTTCTCTGTGCATTTAGTGCTAACTATCATCCTGATGCTGCTTTTCCAAGTAGAGCAAAAAATTTCATCCATTTATCAAAAACGTGCCTACCCAAAACACGCACTAAAGCCCTAAGGATTTAAAGCACTTAGGTACAAAAGATTTTATGAGCAAAGGAGCAAATGGCAAATCACACCCTAAACGTATTTCAGTCTCATATAATCTACTACAATGCATAATGCTACTTAAAAGTAGCATAAAATTGTACCTAGTTATTGATACATAAACCAGAATTGAATCATAAGCCTAAGTCAAGCCATCCCATGATGTGCATTCTCCTCCTCCTATTTACCCCCTAACAATCACTCATGTGTTGTCCTTGGAGGATGATTTCCCTACCTGTCTCACGATTGTGGTCGTTGTAGAAGCACAATGCAAAGAGAAAAGACATTGCTGATAATGTAAGATCAAGGCAGTTCTCTGCCTTTGCAATCATCGTTAAAGTGATGATCACTTTCAAGTTCTGACTAAAAAAAACAAACAAAAGAAGTCCACAAGAAAATAATACTCTTGTTCTGCTGTTCATAACTTAAAATTATAACTCCTTACTCTTCAAACTCCCATGTACCATGTAATAAATTCTGACAACCGAAAAAAAATAACTGTGTGAAAACCATGTAGAAAGGTGTAGAAGTGCACACATGCTGTATGTGAAAAGCAATTCTGATTTCATAACACTTGTTAATTATAATTACAAATGTAAACGAATCATTATCTTAACTAATATACTCTAATATCATAAGAATGCCTGTTATCAGTTTTATAGAAGTTTGCTATTTTTAATTTAAATGTTTGCATAACACTATAGTGTTCAGTGCATTAATGTACGGCAAATGTGCAGATGCCGCTTCTTGAATGCACACCACCCCACTAAATATTTTAGCACCTTCATGTAGGTTGGAAGGAATGTCTCTAATTCCTCATTATCGACTATAAGAATGTTATTAAAAACACAGAGGTTTAGACATTGCGTATTATGAGATGTTTATTCCTTTTAAAACCTCATGGTGGTACATTGCTTCATACATAAAACTCAGAGGCTTCAATGAAAAGTATTCTACTTGAGTGGCATTTGCGACTGAAGAGGTGAGTCGTCCTTCACATTTTGGTCAAAAGATAAGGTACATGCGTTCGCTAGTTGCATTAATTACAAGTTTAATAGCATATGTGGAATAAGCTGCTCAATTTCCTTGCTTTCATCATGCAGTGAAAGATGCAACACTCCTCTTAAAGCACAAGTAACCTAGGAAAATTAAATAAATGATGGAAATACAAAAAAAACTTGACATTCTGAGGTAATGCTAAATTTGACAAGATCTGTACACTGAACTGCTGTTTAACAGCCAAAAGCAGCACCTCCTCTTACACACACCTTCTTGTAAGAGGACTTTATCACAAAATGACAATGGTATTACGGTACGTAATTAGAGCATGGTTTACCCAGAGCCAACCAAAACTATCGTATACATATTCATCCTCAGCAAGGGACAACAATTAATCAATCTTGTAGTTAAGACACTCACGGGACAGTCGAGTGCCTGAGTTCCTGCTCCCTGTCTCTGGGTCTCTGTATTTCATATGAAACACACACGGGATAAAACACAGAAAGCAACCGATGCTGCCCAAGGGAAGCCCACAGTCTTGAAAGGTGGTGTGGGCTGGTAAAGGTAGTCCCACCCCACACAGCAGGTGAGTGCAGGGCTGCTCTAACCACCTGGTGACAGCGCGAAACGCTGTCCCTTGTGATGTTTCAGAAGAACGATTGCTGCATAACGCTTTGAACTAATGAGAGCAAGCATCCATCCTCCACACGCAGCCCTGCAGTCCCAGGTGGGGACAGGACCAAAGGCAGGTTATCTGCTCAGGCTGCCCAGGAGCTGCCTCCTGCTCGGGGTGCGTGTTGCTTTCCAGGCTGTCTCCTGGAAAGCTCTCCTGATGGCCTGTAGAAGGAAACCTAGAGAACTGAGTTCTGGGTTGTGCTTTGGGAGCCAAGCATCTTTTACTTCCTAGCTGTGGCAGTGGGTTCAATAATTTCAATATTGCAATTATCCTCGGGGTACACTTGATTCCTCCAATTTGTAAAAAACAATACAGCTCAAGTTAAATTCAACTGAATTACACATAAATATCACTCCAAACTTGAGCCATATTTCTTAGAGGCAACATTTGCCTTCTGTTCAGGTCCACGGGCCAGTGATTTGACTTTAAATATACCAGAATTTTGACGAGGCCTTCTCAAAGAACCACAACAATGCAATTTTTTTTCTGGATTTTTTTGCATTTTTGTTAATGTTTTTATTTTCTATTCAAGTATCCTTCTACTGCTGAAAACCTCATCATCACTCTCATTGGTATGATGTTCAGAATAAGCAAATAACTAGAAAGGGTCACTGCCGAAATGAAACAACATGTATGCTGCCCAAAACATTACTTACTAGTGTTATGAATTACACCTAAAACTATTATAATGGACAGAAATTGGGGAAGGAGGGAGAAATCTGCATTGACTTGTACACCTGTGCCACTTCAATTTTTTTAAAAAATATTTTTTTCAAATTGACTTCCTATCTTAAAGGAACTGTGAAATAAGAATGTTGCCTCAGTTAACTGAGCAACAAGCAAAACGCAAGTAGACAATATAAAGAATACTAAAAGGAGGTGCTTTCTATTCTATTCTATCAATTTTGAGATAGTAGGGTGCTGCCAGTGACCCAGGAGTGGAGTTTTTGAGTAAAATATAGTCTTGATATCCAATACTGACATTTGAAATATTAAATACCTTAGAAAACAGTATGTCAATGTTACAATCACGTTCCAACTCTCAATACATGTGTAGCAAGTTCTAAAACTATGAAAAAAATATTTTTAAAAGAACCAGCAGGTGTTGTTGGAAGCATTATCCTTACGGACAATAAAATCCCTATACTTAACATAGTCTGAAAACCTCCTTTGCTGCTCTATGGAGGAAGCCAGGAAGCCTCCAGTCTTCACCGAAGCCAGCCTGCAACAAGGGCATTTTGCCAATAGGACTTACAGGACATGTTCTCAATTTGGGTCTTTTTTTTATTTCATTTTACTTACATCTGCAGATGTAGTTCAAATTAAAAAAAAAAAAAATCACTCTTCTGAGTTTTCCCACAAGTTGCCTCAAGCGGAAGTTTTCTCAACCTGTCCCCCATATGTTATCAAACACCAATTTAATCTTGCACTGGTCAGCAAAATACCTGCCCAGTTTATTTCCAGCATTAACGCATCAGTTTGGTTTTGCTTCCATTTGGTGTCTTCCCCTAGTCTATCTGAAACATTTTCTTTTCCTCAATGCTTCATTCCCTCTCCCCTCGTTCTTTGCTTTTATTTTAAAGTACTGTTCCATCTGAACTTAGTACAGGCAGTTTAAAATCTCCAAACTGCAGTCAACTCTCCTTTATTTTAATTCGCTGGACTTACCTAAGCTACGAAAGTACTTAGCAAAGATTAAAATTGTGGCTGGTCCAATGCTCCGTTTGATTTAGCAGGAGAAACGAGGAAAATGCATCGACATATATCGGCAACTATCATTTGCGTAAATTCATAATCTGATGACTACGTATCAGCCACAAGCAGGCAAAAGGTTTTTCTTTCTCTGTTTAAATGCCCCTGCCCCAGGGGTCGGGCGTACACTGTTTTTTATAGGTGGCAGCGACAAACTCTACCCGCACTTCAATCCAAAAAGCTCCGCGACTGCGTCAACGTTATGTGGAAGCCGTCACATGGCCGTTGGCCCGCCGCCGGCTCGCATTCTGCTGGTTCAGAGTTTGTTCCCTTCTGTTTACAAAAGGCTGCGTGGACATACCACAGGGGAAGGCAGGGTAGAGGCAGCGGGCGAGCCGGGCACAGGCGGACGGTTCGTCCGCGGCGGCCTCCTCCGGTGCCCTCAGCGCGGGACCCACCGAGCACCGACACGAATCTACCACAGGATCACCCGCTCGACGCTCCGCCACCATCTTTACCAGGCAGGGGGCCGACCCCAGCCCCCGCTTTCGCAGGGCGCGTGGCCCCACGCTGCCCCACGCGCTCCCGCGAAGCCGCCGCGGCGCCTCACGGGCACGGCGGGCGGAGGGGGGGGGGAGGGAGAGGCCGGTACCAGGCAGGGGCAACCGCCGGCGCCGCCT
>VZSC01001436.1:26030-69007 GCA_013398225.1 Steatornis caripensis
CCCGCCGCCCGGCCGGCGAGCGGCGGCAGCGGGGCTTACCTTGGCTCCGCGCGGGAACACGGGAGCCCCGGGACGGCGGGGGCGGCTGGAGCGGCCGCCGGTGGTGCCCGCGTTTCCCCCCGCTCTTTGTGTGCGAGGGTCCGCGCGCTGCGCTCTCGCGTGACGTGACGGGACCGTGTGTCATTTCCGCACAAGGACACTGAGCCCCGAGCTGCTCCTCTTACACACACCTTCTTGTAAGAGGACTTTATCACAAAATGACAATGGTATTACGGTACGTAATTAGAGCATGGTTTACCCAGAGCCAACCAAAACTATCGTATACATATTCATCCTCAGCAAGGGACAACAATTAATCAATCTTGTAGTTAAGACACTCACGGGACAGTCGAGTGCCTGAGTTCCTGCTCCCTGTCTCTGGGTCTCTGTATTTCATATGAAACACACACGGGATAAAACACAGAAAGCAACCGATGCTGCCCAAGGGAAGCCCACAGTCTTGAAAGGTGGTGTGGGCTGGTAAAGGTAGTCCCACCCCACACAGCAGGTGAGTGCAGGGCTGCTCTAACCACCTGGTGACAGCGCGAAACGCTGTCCCTNCAGCCCCGCGGGTCGTGCGCGAGGGCAGGCGAGGAGAGCCTCTCGGCCCGCCAGGCTTCCCGCGGAGCTGCCGGCACCGCCAGAAACGCCGCGGAAGGCTGGCGGCACCCGTGGGAGTGCTGCCCGCCTTTCTGAAACGCTAGCGTGGATGTCGGTACCTGCTGCCAAGTAGGAAAGCCCGGTGTTTGGTGCCATTTTAGGCTTAAGCCTATGCTTAAAAAAAAAACAAACCGTAGTTAATTAGGTTGTTTTAATTCACATCCAAGCTTAAGGAGTTCACGCTGTTCTCCTGCACCGTTTCGACAAGAGACCGTTTCCGTGCTTCACGTTTGGGGGGTGGGGGCGGGGTGGATGGCAGCAATGATTTATAAAACAGATCACATTCTTTTTTAATTAAGTATCCTTGTAGATTTTATCTTCCCTGAATTTGACAGCAGCACGCAAGACGTTGCATTGGTCTGGGAAACTGTACGTGCCCTTTCTACTTGCAGCTTGTACAAAAACCAAACCGTTTCCCCAAAATTAAAAATAAATAAATTAAATAAATGTGGGAGAGGGAAGTCCGGTTCCGTAACCTATGACCAGTTATGGCAGGCTTTTCTTTTTTGGCTATATGTAACGACTCCGAAATCAGCAGCGTATCAAACTTGACAGCTTTTTGTGAAATGTTTTACTTACACAATGAACTCAGCTGGTGCTGCCATTCCTATTGAATGGATTCATTTCGCCTTTTAATAAAAGCACACAGCCAAGTGCTCTAATTATATTGTCATTGTTTCACGTTTTCCAGAGTGAAAGGAGTTAAGTCTAAAGGTGTTACTTTATTATAAAATAAATAGGTGAGGATGGATCCTGCCACCAAGAGTGATGGATTGCAGCACGAAGGACGTATCAAATAGAAGTAGCAAGGCAAGTATACACCAGGCAAGAGGCAGTGAACGTGCAGGTAGAACACATCAGCTCTGAGGACTGCTGTGAATTTAACAGATAAATCTTTTGTTTGTTATCTCCGTATTTAACCGCAAGAAGCCTACTTTTTTTTTTCAGTAAAAGCAAATATAAAAACATGCAATTTAATTGAGAAATAACTGTCTGGAAAAAAAAATCTCAGATAAATCTTCTGTCCCATAAATAACTCAGCACTTTCCCAGGTACTTTCTGTTTCCTTAGAACTGAAAAGTACAAAGAGTGGCTCTTAAAATAAAAAATTCTCACCGTTTCAGATTTTCGGCACTTTGGAAGCAGTTCTCTAAAATTTCCTTCTTCCGCTTATGTCGCTCTTCTAAAATCGGAATTTAGGGCTTTTGGCATGTTTACAGTGTCATATTCCATGAATAATCCTAACAGATAATAGTTTGTTGATTTTAACTTTGACTGCTCTTTTTATTGTTGTTATTAATAGACAGCTGTTTAAAGGAGCCCTTAAAAGCAGGAACTACCAGCATTATAACTCCTCTGATGAATCACTTGAATGACGGATACATTTTATTAACAAGACAAGTGTTCTGCAGTTAGCAATTCATTCACCCTTTAGAGATAAGGAGCACTTCCCGATAACTTTTCTGTGTCTGGTGGCGCTATGAAGACTAAAGTTTATGGTATGATTTGCCCTCTCCCTTTATTGTAAGACTAATTGGAAGTTTACTTAAAGGCTACCGTGTTTTAACACCTGGCCCAGCTGCTAAGTAGTGCTAGATCTCAGCTGGATTTTACTTGAATGCTCTACTTAGTGGGATTAAGGAAAGGCGACCATAAGGCAAGAGGAAGCCAGTGGAATCCCAAACTCAATTTCAGAGCCCTTGAGAAAATACTTGCCAGTTTGAACTCTACCTCATTTCTGCTCTATAGTGCTGGCCCGAGGCATTGTAGCTACTAGGGACCCAAGCCCAGGAGGAGACCTGAAGGGCCTCAGCTAAGCATAAAGAAGCATGAGCATATTGTTGCAATAACAGCATTTGTTGAAAAGAGAGCGAGCCAAGTTGTCTCCAGGCAATGCAGGTAGCAAGCTTAGATTGGCTTCCCAGCCAGACAAGTCCCATTTTTTTTCACCATTTGAACTTGTGCTACACAAGTCATTTATTCAAATGTTCTTTTTTTTTTTTTGTCCCCCTTCATGCCTTTGGCTCAAAAGCCACTCTGTGACACTGGGGCAATCTCTGGAAAATTCCAGGTCATCGAGGAGGGGAGTTGTGGTGCTCCAGCAAGGAAAAAAATCACCATTGCTCTTGAGTGCAATGGGCCATTTCTCACTTGACTAAGCTGCAACTAGACTTGAGCCATCGCGACCAGCAAAAAATGTGTTCATAGCCCCTAGAAAGCTGAAAGCACTGTTTGCAGTTGTGCAGAGATTTAGAAGGGTGGACTATGGAGGCTCCTCAGATGTTCACCCTTAGAAACTGCAAGGTGCAAGACCCTCGCCTGGGAGAATGACCCCTCGGTGTTCGCTCAAAGGATCCCGGTCAGCTAGAGATTCCCCTGGACAGCTCTGAGGAACCACGGTGGCTGGCAGCGAGGTGGCAGAGCTGGCAGTGCCCGTCGCTGTGGCAGGCCCTGAGCTGGGACGTGGAGCAGCTCAGTATGCTGAAGGTTCGACAACAGGGAGCAGAAGAATGATCCTAAATTTAGAGGCCTTTTTTCTTCCTATGCTGCATACATTTGGAATAAGCAAGAATCCGACTCGAAACCTGCAGCAAGGTTTCTTTATTGTAGATCCTTGCAGTAGCCTACGGCACTCAGTAGGCAAAGATGCCACATGAGATGTCAAAAGCACTTTCAGCACCAACTAATTCTGGCAGTTTGATTCTGTAAAAAGTATTGCTATGGTACTAGTACATCGTCTATCGCTTTTCTCTGCCACACGTCTTGAAACTAGGCTACCTTGCAGCCAGACGTAAAAGTCATGGAGTCCAGAAAGAAAGCAGATGCGAAACAGCCTTAGCGGTGAGTACGCTCCTGTGTGCGGAGCCAGTTCCTTGCATCTTATATGTGTTTTATGTGAAGACCCTAACAGGAAAACAAGCCCCTTGCCCAAAAAGACAAGCCCCCACTTGTAACCAGGCTTCCTTCTGCCAGCTCTCGCGATGTCTTTTAGTGATTCGTGTGTCGCCAGCCACACTGTGCATGCAGCAGAGGTGGGCAACCCCTCTTGCAAGGCAGCCCAGTAGCTGTCTTCTGGAACACGGGCACAATTTCTTTACCTGAGTGCGGTTTGAAAGACACCGCTGGAAAGGTGCTTTACCCAGGGTATTACTGAGTGGATGGAGGCTAATATCTACTGTGGGTTCCTCCACGCTCGCTGGGGTTCAAATGGGCTGGATTGCCCTCTAGAGGGAAGTCGGGTAGGCTGGTCCCCTGCCCCGCGGCGGGTGTCCAGCTGAACTTACACTAACTGTGTGTGTGATGTCAGGACTCAGGCACTGACTCACCGAAATTGGGCAGGTACTTAAATTAGGCAGCTTGGAATTCACCCTGAATTATTTAAGCGTGTATTTGATATAAATAAACTTCAAAGAGACTGAATAGGTTTGGCTCTCTTCCCCCCCAAAAAAGAAAGCACACAGGTTTTGAAATCTTACGCCTTGGATTAAAACTAAAAACCAAAGTGATTTTTAGGACTTTCAGAGAATCTGAAAGGCATCATTTAAAAAATCAGTCCAAATAACTCATCTGATCTGCAGTAAAATGTGCTCTGCAATTCAAAGTTTATAAAATCTGAAATATTTAATGGCAAATAAGGCAACAGGATAACCAGCTTCGCATACCTTAGTGCTTTTCACTGCCAGACTGAAAGGACATGTATGGACACGTTGCACAGTAGTATTTACAACCTCTGTTGGCCCACAGGCAACAATACTGAACAAGTAACGTGCTGTGGGCAATATCCATACATTGCTATAACCGAGGCAGAAAAGGACATTGGCAGACACCTGAACTTCATTTATATTTTTAAACTTCCTGTGGCTGCAAGCAGTGTTGGAGTGTTCTGCCAGCAACATGTTACACTGCTTGGAGTGCCAGCTAATGTAATTGCACGTTTTTTTTCTGAGAAACAAAATTGTTACCTGATACTCTGTTTAATTTTATAACAACACTGCATCTTGTTCTTAGGTACAATGATAGCTGCTCTTGGAAACTTCTCAAAATTGCTGTTTAGCTAGACTTCATGAAGATGGGCAAGAAATAAATGTAACGTATTGCTTGCTGAATCAAGGATATCAAAATAAAGTATCCACATGGCATCTCTGGATTTGAAAAACAAGCCTGGTTCACTTTCAAGTGCATGTGGGTTGGAAATCTTGCACTTCAGAGTTTAGCTCACAGAAAAAAGTTTTTATTACATGAAGATTCATTATAAAAAACCCCTTTTCTAGCCTGAAGTAGCAGCAGAGCGTACTGGCAAGACAGCAGATATGTAACAGTTGAGCACCAAAGGAAGGGGAATGTGATGTGAGAGCTTAAAATAAAAATCAGATCAAAGCTGCAGTGGAAGATGGAGCAGAACAGAAATGTAAAGGGGGTTCAAGAATAGAGTAACTAACCCAGTGAGCAACCTAAAATCTTCTGTGCTGCAGCAGTTTACTTATACATCACTGGCATCCATAACTGTTTAAAAACTGACAAATCTGAGCAATTTCACTCTTGGAAACATAAGCCTTTTTTAATCTCTTGGCAATGAAATCACAGTTCTCTTCGCTCTATGGTAGTTCAGCCAAGAACTTCGCCATTGTATGCTATCTCACAGCTTTGCATTTAAAAAGAAGTAATGCTCACTTAATGCACAGTCATTGTATTATCTACACCATAACTAACTCCAAATGATCAAACATTTATCCCATAAAGGTCTGCTTGATTGTCAAAATTCTGTGTTAGGTCCAAAAGAGGTAATTATAGCCTGGAAAGTCCTTTCTCTCAAAGATGTCCACATCTCCCAGTCAAGTGCAAACAGCACGCTCTTCTGTGTGCTTAACACTCAGTCCTGTATCCTGCCCGTTGGTCCTGTTGCATAGTCTCATACCTCATTAAGATATGTAAAGTCGGATATTTGCAACAATATTAAAAAGAAAAAAAAGATTTTGGTAAGCATTGTAGAAAACTAGGTTTCTTTGATAACTCAGCAGGCTGATTTGCTATTTTTTTTCTATGAGAACGCTTCTCTTTTTTTAAATGGAAGTAGCAGTATTCAGATTGTAGGAATCGTTATGGAAGGAATACTCTTCTGTTTCAGAACCTTAAACTGAAACAGCCTTTCTAGGTGTTCTTCTATCATGGCCACCGTGTTATGCAATCCCTTTCACAAATAAGTCACTGTCTTAGAAGCAGCTAGTGATTTTCCCTTTTTGGTCTTTCCCCTCACTGCTGTTGGGAAGCTACCCCTGAACTTTGCTCTTCGGGTGTATGGGAACCTTCCCTTCTGATTTTGCATTAACATGGAGCTCTGGTTTATGGCTACTAGATACTTTAACCCTTCAAGTGTAACCCAGTCATGCCCTACTTTGAGAACAATCACATATTTAAAAAGTGAATGCATTTTATCCAACAGAAATTTGACATTGAAACTGGGAAAATTTAATCTGGACTGTTTTTTTAATAAAAATTGTAGGTGTGGAGGCCTGGGTTTACAAGAAGGACATTAAAAACCAACCTGCTTAGTGGTTATTACTACCATAGAATGTGATTGAAAGCAGTTACTTTTCATAAAAGTTTATGTAACTTTCCAGTCATTAGGAATGTGACCATTTTTATCAGCAGCAGTCTTTAAGAAATACAAGATGTTTAAGTCCCATTTATTTTCCTGCAAAGATACCTTATCGTAGCATACGTACATCTAAAAGCCATCTATAGCTTGTGGGTGTACAGCACCTGAGCAGAGGAAGGAATAGCCATAGTTCTTGTACATTGATAGAAAATGTTAACATACTAACTTCCATAGGTTGACAAAAGCAACAACATTGTTTGATTAAAAATAAGTCTTACTAATGCTGACATTTTGTCTGTAATGTTCTCCTGCTAAGCCCATTTTTTATGTTGGTGCTGAAAATAATGATGCAAGCAACTAAGTGTAATTGTAGAAAATTATTGCTAGTGATTTGCATATGAAATACACACCTTTTACTGCCTCTAGTTAGCATTGTTCAACTAGCTTATAAATAGTACAGCTGAAATGCTGCAAACAGAAAGCAGTTTTCGATGGGCACATGCTATGAATGAAGAAATGTTCAGACACAATGTGCAAGTTGGAGAGCTTTCATCAAAACTAGCCAAGAGGGAAAAATGCTTCATTTCCTAATCGTGCTCTGTTTCGGATAAGCCGGTCACATATAGAAAGCATCACACTCATCTGCAGAGAGTAAAGCTTTTTAAAATGAGTGTTTGTGTTTTCTGGAGGGGGAAAAAAACAGTAATTGAATCTATCCGTACTTGTTTCAGATTGTTCTAATGACTCCTACGTAACAATTCATTTTTATAATTTGACGTTTAATAACTGCTAAAATTTGAATATTGCAGTTGATGCAAGTCATTTGCTGTAAATGTTGAGGGCACAAAAAATTCCAGTTTTAAGATACTGTTTTCAGTGCAAGTGAAATATTCACTTTTGTGTACAGTTTTAAAACTAAAAATGTTGACCGTTGTTCTAATAGCAAAGCAGAATCTTTTCGGTCCTTGTTATTTGGGGAAGGGGTGAAGGGAGGAAGACAAAGTGGAATAGGGTGAAGAAGAAAGTTTTAAAGCAGGATTTTTTATAATGTTGCTGCAAAATTGCAGTTGTCCTATACAATCATATCAAAATAGCCCTCAAATTGAGTTTTATAAATAAATTTTGTAAAAACCAGATAAATCGGAGAACTACTGTTCTAGTTATCAGTGGGTCACCTGTCTGTCACTGTTAGCTGAAAGCAGCATTCTCATATGATACGATCCCTCCTTCCTACTGCAGACAGGCTCGCAATTTCATCCTGTAATGTCAGCATGATGCTGCTTTCCAGTTTAGTAAGTTGTCTTGTTGCTGTTTCTATTGTGGAGGAAAAGGCTTCCTTTCCTCAAGAGCTGTACCCTGACAAAAGCGTTTTGCAAACAGGCAGGAAGATAAGTCAGCTCCAGGCGTGGCAGAGAAGGAATCCCCTACACGTGAGGGAGCCAGAGCATTCCTCTGGCCGGTGTCGGTGGCTCTGCCTTTGGCAGCAACGCTGGGAGTTGCGGACAGCATCATACACGAGCACGAATGCCTGCAGATGCGGACAAAGGTGATTGCATGAAACTTCGGTGTATCGATTGCCAATGTGTTTGTCAACAGATCTTCTCCCCTTTACAGCTTACAGCAAGCCTGGTGCCTTATCTTTTTGGTGGTTTCAAAGGCATTTGCCAACTTACTATCAGAATTTTAGCTTAATGGCTACTTTCTCTTAGCTTTAGAAAAACAGGCTTGCCCTAAAAGAGAAACACGTTAATGCTAATTACATAAATAATTAATGCATTTTAGGGATTGGTTTCTGAAAGGAAAACAACAGAAGATAATTTAATGCAAAGACCATCAGAAAGATGACTTCCAGAACTGGAAATACTCTTTCCTTTGAACTGCTTTGAGAGACTGAACAGCTTTAGCTCTTTATTTTTCATCAGACACTGTGTGGGTAAAAGTACTCTGAAGACTACAAAGACTAAAAAAAAGTTTGATGCCTGACTTTTCTGTGAGATTGAAATAGTTGATGACAGTAGTGACAGCTAGCGATCTGACCCAGAAGCCACTTCCTTGATAAATCTGCAGCGTGACACAGTTGCTTGAGTTAGCCTTTTGCATCTGTGAGAATTCAAACACTATCTGCTCAGAAGAAAAAGCAACGGAGTGATGTCACCAGCAGGTTTACCCCTGAGGAGGCTGGTCTGGCACCTGTACCGCTGTTGGGGCAAGAAACCTTCCCCTGCCAGTGCAGAGAATGCTTCCTTAATGTTTTCACTGAACTAGAAAGAGCTTTTCAGTCTTTTAGCAACTTCTATCAAGTCGGGTGCCGAATGGAATATGGGCCACCCGTGCACTTTTTATTGCAAATCAGGCAAGGCGCACGCTGGGATACGTTAGGAGAAGCACAGCCAGGTGATCGGGTGTGCCAGGCCATCAGATCCACACAGTCAAATAAACCTGGTTGCCCCTTTCCTCTGCCTGGGCGGAGGCAGGGCCCCTCTATTCCTGGATGGAGTATTCAGTACCTGATTCTTGCAACTGCAAAGCAGAAGTTCCTTACTTGGGTCAGATCAGGAATCTGAATGTGGATAATTGCTCAACAGCAGCTGGAGCAGTAATTTTCCTGTATGGACCCTTTTTGGCCGCTGTTTTCCCTCGCAATTCACATACCCCATCTTCTAGATTCGAGGTGGGTTCACCATCCCACCTCCTCATGTCCTCCTTGTGGTCATGCAGACAGAACCAAGGGTGAGCATGTGAATGTGCCTGTGGTACCCTCCCCCTCGAGCAGAGAACAGCTGACTTGAGATGATGGCTGGTATCCGTGAGGAGGAAGACATACTGTCTTTGAATAGCTGGAACTGTCGGGACACAGGCATGTAGGGTTGGGATGGAAGAGAGATCCTCTTTGAATTGCCGGAGCTGGCTGGCCAATCTACCCTGGGGCCTCGATGTCTGGCCAACTCATTAGCGCCAAAGTGCTGGCATACAATGACAGTGTGCTCTGTACAAACCTCTGCGCATGGACCGCGTGTGCTGGACTTCGCCTGGGTCTTTAGAGGCCTGGTTGTTGTCCAGGTTGCTGTAGATCACCTCTACCACTGCTGATTCCCTCAGACACCGGATACCACTCTCAGTCGTTGTCCACTTGCCTCGGTAGTTCACAAGATCTTCCTTGAGGGGGTACCTTTCCTCCGGGCTTGACAGGAGCTGCCTCCAGAGGCTGCTGATTGTTGGCCCTTCTCCGATCCCTTTGATGATGCCTCAGTCCCTCGCAAAGGATCCCAGCTGCTGGGCTTCCTTGCCCTCTAATTCCTGACTGTTGGCCCCAGTATCCCAGCATCGGAGCAACCAGCTGATAATTAGCTCACCAGGCTGACGGCTATAATGTTTGTGCGTATCTCACAGCTCACTCAGGGATAAGGAGCGGGTTGTTCTGGCTCATTTATGATTTCTGTCTCTTTCCCTTCCTGTTCTCGTGACTGCTCTGCTGCACAACAGGCTGCCTCTCTGACTTTTCCTCTTGCTCCCTCTCAGAAGAAGCTTCTTCCTCCCTGATAAACAAGTTGACTTCTGCTGCCATTGTTTCTTCTTAACTATAGGACCAACTGATGTAGTTGAGAGCTGGGTCTCTGGCTTAGCCACAGTGCCTGTTTGTATGTCTTCAGATCCAGAGACCCTCTCTCCCTCCTGAGGGTGCTGAACAGTGCTTGGTAGGCGCAGGCCAGGCCCAGCACGGTGCGAGAAGTTGTGTCCTTTTAGC
Organism: Steatornis caripensis; assembly: GCA_013398225.1. Classification (NCBI taxonomy): domain Eukaryota; kingdom Metazoa; phylum Chordata; class Aves; order Caprimulgiformes; family Steatornithidae; genus Steatornis; species Steatornis caripensis. The sequence continues at coordinate 36,071 of VZSC01001436.1, forward strand.
ATAGCCAGAGCACCCCTTTCTCAAATGCTCTGTCACTTTATCGGGATCTTGCACTTGTTCAGGGGTCAAGCCCCACACCATAGGAGGTGAAAACTGTTCTAGATACCTGTCCATATCCTCCCGTGCACATTGCCACCCACAGCCACACTGCCTCAGGGCACATCCCTCTGTGATATTCCTAAATAGTTAACCTTAGGAAAAGCTAGAAACAGATTCTTGAGACGCACCAATGTGAGCATTCTGATTGTCCAGGGATGTTCAAAATACTGGAGAGTCATTGTAACAAGGTGGAAAGCTCCTACCCTGCAGGAGATGAAGGGGAAGCTGCCGTTCTTTGTTTCCTCCACAAATTGGCTCTTGGAGGAAAAGAGGGAAAAGGTGTAATTGTTAATTGTCTCCACGAGATGGTTCCCGAAGTACTGGGATGGCAGCAATGCAGGGCCCAAACACACAGATTAGGCTCAGGGCCAGTGCTTTCATCATAGTTCTCCTGGGCAAAACACAACCGAGTGCTACATGGCACAGCAAACTGCAAAAGCCAAACGCAGGCTTTAACAAGCTCTCGAAATTGATGTACAGTGAAAGAAAGAGCATTACACGGAGGGGGTAAGGGAACAGATTAACCCGCATTGGGAAGAAATAAGTCAACATTGCGACCAGCAGCAGCTAAACACGTATAGTTAAGTTCCGTCTCACACACTCCAGTCAAATGTCTCGTTATCTTGAACCCTAAACGTCCCACACTGGGTGCCAGAAAGGACTGTGGTGGACTCTCCCTGGCTGGCAGCTAAGCACCTCACAGCTGCTCACTCACTGCCCCCCCCCACCCGGATGGGGGAGAGAATCAGAAGGGCAACAGTGAGAAAATTCGTGGATTGAGTTAAAGACAGTTTAATAGGTGAAAGGGAGAAAAAAAAATTAAAGCAAAACAAAGAAAAACAAGTGATGCAAAAGCAATCACCACCAGCCGACTGATGCCCAGACGGTCCCTGAGCAACAGACCCCCTCGAACACCCCCACACCCCATTCCCAGTTTTTATTGCCGAGCGTGACATTATGTGGTATGGAATACCTCTGTGGTCAGCTCGGGCTGGCTGTCCCAGTTGTGCCCCCTCCCAGCCCCTTGCCCACCGCCAACCCACTTGCTGGGCATCAGAGTGAGGAGCAGAGAAAGCCCTGGCGCTGTGCAAGCACTGTTGAGCAACAGCTAAAACATCGGTGCGTTAGCGATGCTGTTTTGGTCACAAATCCAGAATGCAGCACCTTATGGGATACTATGAAGAAAATTAACTCCATCACAGCGAGACCCAGTACGTGAGGGTCAGTTTTTGTTCTCTTCCTTAGGAGGCTGCTCCTGAAGTGTCCTGTTCTGGGATCGCAGCCCAACGGGGTTGATATGACAGTCATGCAGGTCACTGGAGGGCAACCCCATCTGTAAGGGCATTGCACACATGGCCACCAGGAGAAGCTGACAAGAGCTGGGGCTGCTCCGGCCAGTAAGAGGAGGCTAACACAGCTGCAGGGTAGGAAATCAGGAAGACAGCTGAGCCAAACAATTCTTGGCAGTGGCAAGTGATAAATAACGGGTAACAGCCACCAGCTATGGTGAGGGAGGTTCACAGCAGGCATCAGGAAAACTCCTTCCCAAGGAAGGTTGTCCTGGTTTTGGCTGGGATAGAGCTAATTTCCTTCCTAGTAGCTAGAATAGTGCTGTTCGGCTTCAGTATGAGATTCAGTATGAGATTCAGTATGAGATTCAGTATGAGAAGAATGTTGATAACACACTGATGTTTTTAGTTCTTTCTAGGAGATCGAGGACCCCGTGCTTTGCCAGTGTATGGGTGCACAAGAAGCTGCGAGGGAGTATAACCAGAACAACAGATCCAAATTGGCCAATGGAGTATCCCATATCATACAGCGTCATGCGCAGTATATGGACGAGAGTTGGGCTGGGAAGTGCTCTCTCTCTCTGTTCTGGGATTGTGGTTTTTGGAATCTCTCTCTCCTTCTCCCCCCTCTGAAATCACTAGCTGGGAACAAGCTGAGTGGTGAGCAATTGCATCACTCATTAATATATTCTATTATTACTATCATCATTATTATAATCATTCTTAGTCCTATTATTTCATTATCGTTATTGTTTTATTTCAATTATTGAATTGTTTTTATCTCAGCCTATGAGACTCCTTACGCCTACTCCTCCAACTCTCTTCCCTGTACCCTGAGGAAGGGAGAAGGTGAGCGAGCGGCTGCATGCTATTTAGTGGTCTGTTGGGTTAAACCATGACACAGGTGGAGCAGCACTGGGACAGGTTGCAAGGGAAACCTGTGGAAGCTCCATCCCTGGTGGTTTCCAAGACCAGACTTCATGTTTGCAACAGTCCACTTCAAATGGGAGATTTCACTAGATGACTTTCAGCAGTCCCTTCCAGACAACAGTTCCGTTCTTCTAAGTACCTCATTTTCCAACCAACCTTCCTATACAGTGTTATCACAATTGCGGAGCTGGAAACAGTCGTCTGGCAGTTAAATGACTTTCCATCGCAGACCTATGAAACAGCCATTCTAGCCACTGCAGCAGTGCTCTTTGTAGGAGATGAATTTAGTTTGGTTTAAAAAGCAATTGGGACCTTGTCCTGTATTTTGTGCACCCATGCCATGGTCCAGCAATACAATACCTGGGTTAAGTTCAGAGGAGCAGCTGCTTGGTATGTCCGGTTGAGTAGCTGGATGACTGAAGTAAATGGTGTGAATGCTTCCCTCTCCCTGCCCTCCTTATGGACGTAGGTGGGGAAAAGGGACCAGGAGATAAAAATAAAACCAGAACAGCCTTGAGGTTCCACCATTGCTCAGAAATTGTATAAGGTGTGGGGAGTATATTAATACACAGCAGTGACTGATTCACCAAGAGTTTGACAGAAGGGTGTAATACTTTGCTTGTAGTTTACTTGGGGGAAACAAGACAACAAAGATTTCTCAGTAATTACAGGCAAATATCTTAAATATAAGATTACTTGATAATATTGGTAAGGGATAATTTTATTTTTTTTTAGTTAAGGTTAAGGAATAGTTTAAGAGCAATCAGAACTTTCTGGTGATAAAATACAAAAAAAGGTCATTAATTTTTGTTGATTTGCCTTTATTAGTAAAAAGTACAAATAAAAAATTGTACTTTCATGAAAAAGTGAACTAGGCTTACAGAGTTTTGCAGTATGTTTAATACTTCTTTCACACAACTGAGGTGAGATGGCTCAGAATATCTCCAGCAGACTCAAGCTTCTTGCAGCACTCAATCATTACGAACTCCTTAGTGTAGATGTAAGACAAAGAAAAGACGATGTATGGCTCCTAACCAGAGCCAGAAAAAGCTGAAATACGACTCTGGTTAAAGTTAGGTGTTTCTTTCAAGCACATGTTTTACATTAGCAGAACTTCATGGAACTTCACAGGTGAAAATGTAGGTCGGTTAGCTAAGGCAGATGCCTGTGACTGACTGCCACCGCCTGGGCTAACCCACGCTTCTCTGCGCTCCTCTTCTGTCTCCAGCCCTCCTGCCACAGCGACAGCATTAACTCAGACAGAAGTGCCAGTTTTGGGAAGAGAGAAAATGGCAGGGCAGGCATGACAAAGGGCAGGCAAGCAAGAAGCGGTCTGGTGTTGAAGCCATTCTCCAGAACAAAGTGAGTCCTGACTTCTGGACACTGCTCCCATACAAAGATTGTGTCTCAAGGGCGCTTATTATACATATAATATTATGGTATAATATCGGCATATCTTACACAGAATATTATGTACATTATGCAGGATATATTTTCAGTGTATTTTTAAAGGATAGAGTTTTTATTTATATTTTGCATTCGGTGGAATGCAACATGCTGGTCTATGGCAAATAAGCTGTGTGACAGGGGGAAGGAGTGCAGGGGGAGAAGGAGGGAGGAGAGAATTTAACAGAAATAACTCCACTTAGTGTTTGAGCGAGCAATGTAATGAAATCTGTTTGCTGTGCTAGCTGTCTCCAGATTGGGCTGTAATTACACCACAGAAGGAAGAAAGGTAGCTGAGTCTCAATCTAGATCATTTGTGTAAACTCAGCCTTCTTGTCAACGATGTTCTCAGATTGCATGCATGCAAACCACAAAAATCATCTCGTATGAACAAAACAGAGACGGTCTCAAATTGCAGGCTTCTGATACACTTCATACGCTGATCTGTAATTGGACTTTAAAATCCAACACACTGAGGTTCAAAACTTCTCCAGTATTTTCTGCATTTTATTCAGCGCGGTGAAAGACTGTACTCGCAGAAGAGCATTCCTTCCTCCTTTCTGCCAACGGCTGATGTCTAGCCTTACAAATTAACATTTATTTGGCTTAAGTGAACGCGAGTGTCACAAACCTAGGAAATTCTTTTGTGTAAGACTGTGTTGAAACAAACTGCTTGATCTGAGGGAGGGATATTCATTCTTTGACCCAGAAGCAATGTATTTTATATTCACAGTATAAAACCCAGGCAGTCACTTCCCTTAACAGAGCCAAATTAATATTTGATTAAATATTTTAAAGCTCCTACTTACCATGCTTAACACATTTTCTCAAATACGGAAAGCATTAGGCACAGGGTAATTTTACATTTGAATACATAAAAACAGTGTGAGGAGGCATGACTGCATGTAGACAGAGAGAGGATTTTCCCCCATTAATTGCCCGAACTGCCCTTTCCCTTGATAAGCAGGTACGCTAATTCCTGGCTTCGGTGGCTCGCTCGCACGCTCTCTCCGGGTGGGTTTGTGCAGGTTTCTTGTGACACCTGGATCTTCACGCCCCTCCATCCCTCCCTTGGGCAGGAAAACCACCGGCCTCCGCCCTGGCGCCGTCCCCGCCGGTGCCCAATCAATACCGACTTATTTCCTGTCCATTTGCTGAGGTCACGGAAACAGGACTCATTAATTATTTCTACTGGTGCGGCCTCAAGTGTGCTTCTGGCACAACAAGCGAAAGACGGCTGTGACCTTTTTTTCTTCCCCCTCCCGAATTTTGCTGGTGGCGGCGGCGGCGGCGGCAGCCAGCGCGCGTTCCTTCATCGGGACGGAACAGGGTGATGAGGTGCCCAGTGGTGTGGGGCGTCGACAGCGTCCCCTCTGGGTTGCTCCTGCGCACGGAGGGAGAGTGGCTCCTGCTGAGGTGGTGGGTCAGGGAAACCTGGTCACAGCGTAGACGATGTTGGCCAAGGCAGCCCTGGCCTCGGAGGGAGGGAACCGCTCCAGGGCTGCCAGCGCTCTGTTTCCGTGGCAGCAGCAGAGGTCGATGGCAGAAGTCACACCTTTGCCAGCCTTGATAGCTTCCTGCAGCTGTCAGAAAACACAGGCAGAATGGAGCAGGTTTCAGCAGTGCCGGCACGCTATTATCTCTGAGAGCACAGGGCTCCCACCGCCCCTTCCCGAGGTAAAGGCAAGAACCAAAGCAGTCGGACAAAGCTCTCGAAATATTCCCAGCTGCTCCGTTTTGGCTCCCTGCTACAGCAAAACTGTAGGTAATTTAAACTACATCGCCCGCTACTTCATCACCTGATAGATGCTGGCACTCCAAAGGGCACACTTAATTTAAAAAAAAAAAAAAAATCTGGGCATTTTATACCTAAGTCACTGCATGAGAGCTTTTGTGTAGAACTGGCAGACCAGCCGCCCACGCTCTTGTTTTCTGCAGTCAAAAACTGGATTTTATGACCACCTATTCCATCCCCCGTTTTTGGAAACAGGCATAGGATGACACAGGTTGAACTCCTGTATTTTGTAATACAGGTTTCTATTTACATACGGTTACATTTGTTACAGTGGACAAAAGCAAATTTTGTCAGTAAAACGGAGTGTGTTAAACTTTGTCCTACTGAGCTATATCCACGCAAACTCAATCTCAGTAAGGCTAGGGAATCTGACAATGGTTTGGAGATACATCATATGAGAAAGAAAATATTTTCATGGAATAACAGACATTTCATGGCAAGCTGCTGGAAAGATCTGGCACGTAAAAAACTTGGGTAAATGACAGGTTAAATTGCTATGAAATAATACGAACAAATATGTCAAAGAAAACATGTTGTTTTTTCCCAGTAGCTCAATTTAGCTGAAGCTCTAAATAGTAGTCATATTTATTACGGGCTTTTTTTTTTAATTATTATTTTTTCCTGAACAGCATCACGAGGCTGTCATGAAACATTGTTATGCTTTTCCACACTAAGATACAGGTGTCTCCAGACCAACTCCAGCCTGATGCCTCATGCCAAGGCCAGGTGGATCTTCAGGATTTGATTATTCTAAAAGCATGACAGCATTTCATGATCTAAAATGTGTCCCACCTGGCTTTCATAGGTGGATTACATCACTGTATCAGCTTTTTAAAAAAGAGCTTTTCTTGAACACAGGTATCTACCGTAACTAATTATACAGTGTTTTATAAATCATGTTTTCCTCCAATACACAGCCCAATGCCCCAATTCATTTACAAACACATCAGTATAACCTTATCTATCTTGTTTAAATCATGTAAAAAATATCTAAGTCATGACCAAACTGTAAAAGTCACCTATTTTATATAGATGCCCGCATTCATACAGAATGAATGACATTTCTTATCTGCATACAAACTGAAGTGGATTCATTATCTGTTTTTAAAGACAAAATTAGCTGAAAGCATATTACAGCACTTGAGTGTTGAAGTCCCAGTTCATAAAAATTTTATTCTCCACTTCAGTTAGAATCTTCCTGCACTGTGCGCTGGAAAGGAACTTGCCCTGAGGCATAAATGCATCGCATAGCTAATTCAACATGTTGTCTAATGAATGGGAATCAGCCATATAACCACAGCTCTGCAGCAAAGGCCGGGATGGGTGAGATGAGGTATGCTAGCAGCGTGAAAAGGTGTTTCTTCCCCCTTCCTTGAGGCACAGCTTTGCGAGATGGCAGAACCCACACATCTTGAAGCAAACTCTGACGATTCGCTAAAGCTCATTAAAAAGGATTAGCCTACCTGGTAATACTCATATAAGTACATATCAAGATGTGAACAGGAAAGAAAATAGCTCCTAAAACATTAAATCTTTAAACTGGTCAAAGACCAGAGGAGCTTAGTTTAAGCATGTATGATTGCATATATGTACTATGACTTACAACACCAAAATCTGGAACTGGAGAGAAATCTAACGCAAGGACACAATCCATTTACATGCTTGTCTTGTGTAAGCCCTTTGACACACTTTGTGCCTTGAAATCGAAACAATTGCAAAGCTCGTGCCAGCCTCTATGCAGAGGAATCACTATACAAAAATCAGACTAATCCACTATTGAATGTTTCCGAGCAAAGTTGAAGGAATCTCAAAATGAAAAATACCTGCTCATATGGCAAGCTCCTCCCTCGGCTTTTCAGTTAGAGATCATCCTAGGTAATGAACAATTTATAGTCCTTAAAACTTACTAGTTTTATACTGTATTTGCAGAATCAACTGGTCAACTCAAACGAGCATACACTGAGGCAAACCAGCCTGGATTAACCAGACTGCATGCTACCCCTATCTCAGCCGGGGTTGTAAAAAGGAAAAAAAAAAAAAGTAGTGGGATAGTTTCAAAGAAATACAGGATATAACTCCATAGGAAACCAGACTTCAGTAGCCGGGCTGTGTGCAAAAACCCCCTAATTTAAGCCTTTAGCTGTACTGTTAGTTGTATTACAGTTACACTTTCACGCTCGCTGTTTTTGAGCTTCAATGATTTTATGTAATGAACTTCACAAAGTAAGTACATAGAAAAAAGATCCATGTATCCAGTTTAGATGTATTAGGTTTTTATTTCATTTGCATAGGAGCAGCTAATTTTTGAGGCAAATAAACAGAAAAGCAAAATGAACTGCTTTAATTTGTTGCTTTATAAACTTTAATTAAGCTCCCTCATTAATTTCTCCTAAATAAAGGAATCTACCCCTGTAGTCTCTACATCTATGGCATCATTTTGTGCATGAAACATATTTTCACTCATAGGAACAATTTCATTCATCGTTAAAACACAACCTTCTTCAGAGTGGCATTCAATAACTAAAACAATACAAGTCAAAATACAGATTCCTTCGATATACTTTTCTCCAGTTGAACTGCTGGATATGCTGGAATACTGCATTCCAAATTCTAAGCTTTTGTTCAGACCACTGGCACTAAAAGCCTACTTCTTTCTAAAGGTGCCAAGAACCTGAAATATTATTGAGGGTCTCTCACTATTTAAATTCAGCTTAGAGGACAGTCTTGCAATAGTGCAGCCAAGTTAAGACTCAGATGGGAAACGATATGTGCCTCCCTGCCCCTCAACACACCAACGCTGTTTTTCTTCAGTACCTTCTATTTTCCTCAATATATTCAGATCCTGACCAGGCTTGACAGCTTTGCCTGGTACACATGAAGCTCAGAACCCCCAAGTTTTATGTCTGATGGCTGTTCTATGTAGCCAACAAAAAGCAACAATGACAACAACTACCATCACAAGAAAATCTTCACAGGCTGGGAAAAAAGATGCCTGGCTGGGCACTGAGAACACAGCACATCAAGAGCCTTGCTCCATTCAGCCTGCTCTACTTGTGCTAAGCCCAGCCTCATCTATTTGACCTGCAATGAATTTATTTTTATTTCTCCTCATTCCCTAGTCTTCGGTGAAAAGGAGGGATGGCCTTGATCAGGAGTTACAGAAAATGTGTGAGAGAATAGAAAAATACAGGAAGGAAGGTTCTGAGGGTCCCTCAAAGGAGGGAAGTGCTGAGGGTTTCTTATTCTGAATGCTCTGCGCGCACACACGGGAGAACAGACCGCTGAATGAAAGACTGGGCTCAGCTTCTCCAGCTTCCTCCTCCCCTTCTCGTCATTTCTGTATCAGCTCGTAGTTCAGCCATCTTATACCAGCAAACCAAAAGGAGGAGAAAGGGACCTTTTCTGAGCCCTTCCAACTTTAAGGCTGCTTTACACTATCTCCCTCTGCACCCACATGCTCTAGGCACGTCCTGCAAATAAATGGTAACAAGTCATTGATTGTTCCTGGAAGATTGCCTCTTGCCATGCCTGGGCCCACTGGAAAGGAGAGTTTTATATCAATACCTTGTTTTCAGGCTTCCACCTCCTATCCTTCAGGAGACAACAATAAGCACCAAAGAGCTGGAGTAGAGGCATTTTCCACTCAGCCTTCTGAGGTTTGTAGGGCCGAGAACAGAACCAAACCCCAGAACAGCAGGCACTTTCTATGAAAAGGGGGATCTGGGTTCAAGACCTTGGTCTCAGGATTGCTTCCATCTTTCATATTAAAAGCTACTGGATAAAATACAGAAGTAGCTTTGGGCGAATGGCCGTATAACCATATATATAGCCTGTTCATGGTCTGGCCTACATGTGGGAACAGAAGAGTGCTACAGATGAGAACTTCACTTCTCTGTTCACTGACTTACCCATCTTAAGCCCACCCTAAAACCAAAAGACTATGCTTGTGTGTCCCATCTTTCTGCTTATGAGCTAGTAAGACACATTAAAACTAAGAAATTATTTACAGTAGAGCATAAGTGAATAATAAAAAGAAAACCTGTGTTGTCTAGGCCATACCATATACACAACTGTCGAGAATTCACATTTCTGCTCCTACTTTGTAGCATTAATGTTTGGGGTTTTTTTAGTTAAATATTTAGGCACATAAATAAGGGGTATTCTACATTTGGATTAACAACCTTGATAGGGTCTACACAGCTTTTAGATTCTACTGATTTGGTACAAATAGATGAAGAGTAATGAAATGGTGATGGCGGTGGTGAATCTCAAAACCAACTGCTAGTTTCACATATGGTACTAAATGGTCACCCAACAGAAGTTGCCTCTAACCAGATTTGACAACATTCAACTATATTCAAATTAATGACTAACAGGCCAAGAGGTCCACATCCTGTTTTTCTGATGTTTCAACTATACTCTTTTTCCTTCACAGTTAGTTATCTACATATATATTTTTTTTCTTGAAACAGTGTGTCCTTGGAGCAAAGATCATCAACCACTTCTTGGGCTGTGTTAACAAGCATAGTCCGCAAACAATCACTGACCCATTTAGGGCTTGTGAGACCATGTCTGGAGTGCTGTGCCCAATTTTGGGCTTCCCACTAAGTGAAAGACATTGCCATACTGCAGCAAGTGCAGTGGGAGGCTACCCAGATGATACGGGGCTGGAGGAGCACACGGTCTGCATGGAAATGCTGTCAATTGCTTAGTTCAGCCTTAAGAAGAGAAGACTGTTATTGCTGTCCCAACCATATCATGGGCAAGTGTAGAGGGGTCAGAACTGAACTCTTCTCAGAGGTGTACGTGGAAGGGATGAGAGGCAATGGGAACAAGCTGCAGCATGGGAAATGCTGATTAGACACAAGGAAATTAATTTCCACCGAGAGAGAGGTCAAGCACTGGAACAGGTTGGTCAGGTCAGCTTTGAAATCTCTGTCCTTGCAGAAACCCAAAACTCAACTGAGCAAACGCATACTGGCTCTGCTTTGAGCGAGAGGTTGGACCAAAAATGCCCAGAGGTCCCTTCCAACTTAAATTATTGTACGATTCTGTGAATAAAGTAGAGTTCAAAGTACTATGTTTTCTAGTTTCTTTGGTTTTAAAAAAAGTAAACAGAAAATTTCTCATCCATACCACAGAAGTTCAGTATTTGCCTTTCGGACCAACTGTTCTGGATTGCTGCTGGACAGAACAGCCTGTCTGAGGGCAGTGAGAGGTCACAGAGGCACACTAGGGATTGCTGGATTTTGGAGACTGAAAAATTAAAGGAGACAAAAACTAAGCAGGTGTTCAAGTACAAAGACAACTAACTTCAGATCTTCTCTGCTGAGATATTTCTGCCTTATTGCCTAGACAACGGAAAGATTCCTTTCAGATAGCTCTACCTGTAGAGAACAAGAAATTTGCGGGGGGAAGACTCCCTGAATATGTGGTGAATAGTTTGGTTGTACTAGACTTTATGTGCAAAGGGAGAATGAGAACACTGAAATTCTTAAATATTTTTTTTGCAATGGTCAAACTTGGGATTAATTATTTAGTGACAAGATATCAACAAGTAACTTCAGATTTTGTGTTGTTGTTTTAGAAGAATGACCCTAAACAGCTAAATTTCTTATATACTGAAATCTTCAGACATCATGCATTCTCTCTGATCTGGAGGTGAGCTAAAACATTCTACGTTCCTGAAGTGCACAGTACTCACTGAAACAAAAAGAAACACCAAAACACAAAGTTTACATTAATCTGTGGCCGAGTGACTGAATAACACTCCAAGTGTTTGCAGTGTTCTGCACTGGCTTTTCTAAATTTGTTTTCTCTTTTGTGGAAACACTATGCTCAATAAGCACTGATGGTTTAGACTGCTGAAACGTTACCTTGAAAGGTACTGATGTGTGTCACAGCTGGTAGATTGATTTTGTCAAATCCTTCCTTTGTTTGTTAAGCACTTTGGAATGTCTCAGCACCCACTCTTGCAGTTTTTGTGGTTGGACGCAGGGTTATGCTCTTCCTTCTCAAAATGGGCTGGACAAGCATTGAATTGCATCACTTCATAACGTCATAAGATAATTTTTTTTAAAACACTTTGTTGGCTACATGCAGCATGAGATGCCAGTTGAAACTGGGGCAATGTTTATCCATTTTTTCTAAGAAATGTTTTCTATACAAAAGGTGAAGAAATGTGTCTTTAAAGGACATAAACACCCTGCGGAAACTTCTATTAGCAGAGTAGGATTTATTTTCCTTACTCATCTGACAATCAGGAAAATTCTCTTTTTACTTCAAACTCAAAACCACCCTATCTAGGAAGGGACTAGATCTGGAGAGAGTCACCCCCAGCAGCAGAGGAAAGACGGCCCGCTTACACGGAACGCTGCTACTGCAGCTGTTACGCAGTTCTTGTAGTACGCTTTGGCAAAAAATTACAAGTCATCCCGAGACACTGACTGATTGCACAGACCCTTTAATATTTTAGAAGAGACACCAACAACTCCTCCTTATGCCTTTCCATGTCTTTCACAATGAACTTAACAAGGCCCACTAGCTTTTAAATCTAAACAATGGTAGTTAACTGATGGCTTTTTACAAAAAAGCATTACTTTCTTAAATCACATTAATGCAAATAGTGATTGTTAATTGTCAGCATACACAAGCAACTAACTTGTTATTTACGTTAAAAGATGTGATAGTTGTTTGCCTTAATGAAACAGAAGTTGTGCTGGATTCTCACCCCAAAGACGACATGGAAAATACCCACTGATTGAAAACAAAGATGCAACTGATTTTTGGTACTGGATGTACACCTTGATAACTCAGATACGGTTCATTCCAACAAAGCAGAAAATTGCTTCTTCTGAATGGTTTTGGGTGCTTTTGTACTATTACTAACACATCTAAAAAAGCCTATATTCATTAAATCACTGACTATTCTGGTTTTTTTAATATATGCAACAAAAGGAACTAATGGCAGTGGCTGCTCCAAAACAAACAAGACAGATTTTCATGGAAAACCGCCACAGGTCCTAAGCTTCTACAAACAACAAGCCTCTGTTTTTAACTCTTCACTGCATTTCAGGAGCAAGAGAGCGAATAGTCCCATGACACATCTCACAATCATTCCCCGGCATTTAATTAAACAGAACTGTGGACCACTGTCATTTATGCCAAGGGACTGTAAACCTGCTCTGCAGACAGCACTGCAGCAGGATGAACACACTACCCGTGGTAGTCAATGGTAAGGTGGGGAAGGGGAGCCATGCGACTCTTGCTAACGCAACTGGATGGCACTGTGTTGCTGTTACTTATTAGTTGCATGACAGTAGGCTACCACTGAGAAACCTCCTTGTTTCCGAATGTGACCTTTCCCATTTTCCTTCTCTAGCTCTTTCCTGCCATATGGGAAGCCAAGACACCAGGGCCATGCAGCGTAATGAATGGCTTGATCTACCACATCTTGACTCCTGGTACTTCCAGTACTGTACAAAATCTGCTCAGTTTGGTCCCTGCCGTGTATTGATACTTTCTCTTTTGTTATCTGAGAAACACCAGTAAAACACAGCTGAAACTACTTATCTCTGGAAGAGACTTTCAAACATCACAATGACGGATCGATAATTTGTCTGGATGTGGTGTGATGGTGTAGGGGGAAAAAAAAAAAAAGAGTGAAACATTCAGATACTAATATGAGAAAATACATTCAGAAACATAGACCTTAAAATAAACCTTTTGTTATATCAAAGTCCTTCTGATAAAAGACTGAGAAAAGCTGGGAGAAAAAAATACTAAAAACTTTGCAGAACATAGTGACCTTATTGACATGACAGTCTCAGACCTAATTAAATTAAAAGTACTTCTGTATTTATGTCAGAGCCCTCACTAAATTTACTGAAAAAAATCAGGGTTACCATTTTAATACAACATGCATCAAAAGAACAATTCAAAATTATTGAGCAGTCTCAAAATTTAAGTAAGACCTTTGCCTTTTAAGGAGGAGTGTTAAATGGGTGGATCTCAATTTCTCAGATTTACCTTCACTCATTATTTTAATTGAAAGCCACAGTGAGTAAGGTAAAATATTCTTAAGCAGGCAAAAAGGCTAACAATTTTTGCATACATATATATATTTATGAATTCAACTAAAGGAAAAACTTTTTTATCTCAACTAAGCGGCACACTGAAGTTCATAGCAAAAATTAAGAGAACGAAAATAATACACATTTCCAGAAGTTCTACAGCTAGTTTTGGTGACCTTTGCTTTTACAAAATTAAAGAGGAGATATTTTGGAGACTCAGTGACAAACAAGCCCCCGAATTTGATTAGGAACATTAAAATAATTCTAGCAACTGAATAGAAAGACGAGAGAGGACCTTGAGGCTGGGAAGAAAAGATTGAGCAACATGCAAAACACTGACTCTAGTGATATAGAAAGACAGACAACACAGCAAAGGGCAAAAAGAAATAAAACTACTAATTTGTACCGCACAACATGCCTTCTAACTGGCTATGTGCACATACTGGCCACGCTACTACGCTGGGGTGAGCTACAGGTTACTGAGTTCATTTAGCATGGACGTAACTAACGACCACTTGTATGTTTCTTCATTTAAAATAAAAGAGAGGGACATGACATCCAAGTTTTGAAACTGGCTTCTACAAAAGCCGAAGTTGATTATTGTTCGAGCTCATAAAAAAAAATGAGAATTTTTCACTATATTACAAAACTCATAATATCCGTACTTACTTAAGAGATGATTACCTGGAGCTAGTAAAATCATGTGCTTCCTGCCTGAAGTCAATTGCTCAAAATAGAAAGAAGAGCTTTTGAAGAAGAGCTTTTTCCCCTTCCTTTCCTTTTATTCAAATGTTCCAGTCGCCTAAGGACACTATAAATTTCTAAATTTCATGAGAAGGATCCAAAATATGAAATAATTTCAGTCAAAATACAGAATACACTGACAAATATTTAATTCAGTAAAGTAATTTTAGATGCTCTTCCTCCCCACACCTTTTTAAAAAAAAAGGTATGGAAATTGTATTGGGTAGGTCACAATTGTAATAACTAAAAGGAGAAAATCCACTCTGAATTTACAAATGCAAGTAGCCTAGCTTAAACATTCACAGAAGTGTCTCAGTCATATTTGAAGGAGAAATTTAGTGCTCAGTAGTGATTTAGAAAGTCACAGTTGTATCAGTTTCTTCTACTGCAGAAAAAAAACAGAAGCGCAATGATTTTTAAATAGCAAGCTAAGGTTGAGATTTTTTAAAATTATCTAAGGGGAAGGAAGGACAGAGAACTTTTTTAAATAATCCAAACTACAAATTTGTTTAATACACTATAACTATAATAAAAAAGTTTGACCTGTACCTGTGTGTTAGCTTTCTGTACTAGCAGCAATCAGTCATAGCTGCACTGCTCTTCAGGTCCCAGTTCAAGACACAATTCTCAATCATGCATGTGGCTCAATAATTTATGTATTATTTCCCATTGATGCTGGACATAACTAACTAGACCTTCGTGGTTTACATAAGACTTTGAACAAGTCAGGCTCGTGCTCTGTGAGCAAGCTGGGGACACAACCTCATCATCTGTCTCCACCACAAGCACGCTGTGCTCCAGTATTTAACCAGGGGAACCTTTTCAACCATCTCTGACAGCTCTCTAAGAGCTTTATGGTGTCCCAGCTACTTCCAGTA
Source organism: Steatornis caripensis (assembly GCA_013398225.1). Classification (NCBI taxonomy): domain Eukaryota; kingdom Metazoa; phylum Chordata; class Aves; order Caprimulgiformes; family Steatornithidae; genus Steatornis; species Steatornis caripensis. The sequence continues at coordinate 51,324 of VZSC01001436.1, forward strand.
GATAAGCTAGTTAGTTCAGGTCTGCCTTTACTATAGAGCACTCCCAGCAGCAAATGCAGTGGTGACTTAGCTAAAAGTTGTAATGGGGATTGGAAGAAACACAAATTATTGTAAGAGATGTGTGTGCATATTTTTTAATAGATGGCACAGCATTAAGGTGAGATCCAAAACATAACAGCATACGCTACCAATATAGAGAGACGGCCGATACAAGCTAACCTGTAAACGACTGCAGAAAAAGACGACAACAAAAGCCATCAGAAGCCTGGTTTCAAAACCAAATTTGGGGAAATAAACGGGATAAATAACAGCAAAAATAATTATTAAACGCTGTGTTTGATACTTACAGTACAGCTGACTATCACCGGCTTTTCAAAATCAAGACACTGCACAAGCCATTCTCTCACATGCACAAATTATAACGTGACTTCAATAAGGAAGTTTCTCTCAACTGTCAAGAATATCCTTGAAAATACTACACGAAACATTAAAAATAATAAGCAGATTTCAATATAATTTACCAACCTTCTTGTAGTCCATTATATTTCCTTTTCCTTGGGCCTTAAAGAGAAAGAGAGATTTAATGTAAGACATTACGTACTAAAAACTAGAGTTGCAAGAATAAAGAATGCAATTAAAAGAGCTACTATAAACACAACCAACTTTCTTTAGAAATCTGATATGGAAAAAGCTAAAATACAACCAAATGCATTACCAGCTTATACAGCATGGTTCTGTTTCAGATGAGAGCTGCAGATACTCAATGTAATTTTTAGGGTTTTTTTATTATGACTTCCAGTTAAACACTTGCTGAATCCAAAATGTTTTGGTCTTAAGAAATCTTGCTGTTTGCATTAATTAATCTCTCCTATGAGATTCTGAAATAAACTACACTTCATACCAGCAGTAACAGGATTTAACTGATTAAGAGAGAAGTCACTCTGCATCTGTAGTGATTTGCACACAGTTAATAGTCTAGAGCTCTCAAAAGGGGATGTCAGGACCATGTCAGCGATACTAGACCTAGGTTAGATACACTACTTGTGCTTTTGATTTAGGATTGTATTTAAGTATACAGCATCACCCTTTACTTAAGCAGCAGATACATACAACCTACGACCTCCAGCATATTCAGAAAGAAGTATGAATACATTTTATATTTCTTCTCGCCCAGATGCAGAAAGTACGTAGACTAGATTCCTCAATTTTGTCACAAGGTGATGNTTGTGCTTTTGATTTAGGATTGTATTTAAGTATACAGCATCACCCTTTACTTAAGCAGCAGATACATACAACCTACGACCTCCAGCACATTCAGAAAGAAGTATGAATACATTTTATATTTCTTCTCGCCCAGATGCAGAAAGTACGTAGACTAGATTCCTCAATTTTGTCACAAGGTGATGTACAAGACAAGATCTCTATCTCCTTCTCACCCAGTGGCAGTGCTCTGCCAGACCCAGAGCATTCCTGCTTAACCAACCTGAAGCCCTTCCCTTAGGTCAAATCTAGCTGTATCTTTATCACCTCATCCAAATACAACTCTTCCCTCTACAGGCACCCTGAGAAAAAAAATCACCGCTGTTTCTTTCCCTCTGGCCTCCACAACGGAAGACCATAAGCCTCAATTCTTCTGGAATGTGTCTCCTGAAAGGATGAAGGTTGGGACCTCTACCTCTCTGGGTTCTCTTCAGAGTGAGGGACTTCGGAAGGCAGCCAAGAGGAGCAGGCCAACTGGCATAAGGGGAAGAGCTTAGGCCTGCACTGAACAGGAACACTGTGTGGCAAGCACATCTTTGAAGAGATGTTGCCGAGATGCCACAGATTTGAGAAATAAAGCAGTTTTTGCAAGGGAGGAAAAACAGCAAAAAGAACCGACAAGAGACTAAGCACGCAGAACACGAAAGAAAACAGTACATAGTAAAACTGATTTCATTGAAGGAGAAAGGAGACTGATCCACAAAATCTCTTTACTACTCTCTTTAAGCTTCTTAAGAGTCAGCTTTTCTGGAATGCGTATTAAGAAAACAGCCTGATAGCATTTGGGAGTACCAAAACTACTGCCAATAACTGCTTCCTTATTTGTGTATTCCCATCTCTTTGATTTGCCAACTTTTATTCATACCGGTTGGATGTTACAGCTTTCTTCAAGATAACTCTCGTAGTTATACTGTGTATCAGAACATACCAGAAATATGTTCTTTAACAAATGATTGCCTATATGTAGATTCACACTGCAGCGGAGAGTTTGCCAACATGTTTGAGGAAGATGCTTTTTAGTCTTAGCAATACCAGAAGAGGTATGCTCAGCATGCCTCCTCCTGCATGGAATACACATTACGAACAGAACGAATATTTTCTCACGCTCTGTTCCTTGCAAGCATTCAAGTCAATGGCAGTTGTGCTCCTCCAGGCAGCATCCTTATCTAATCTGTTTCCTAAGCCTTCTTTAGTACAATTGCACCTTTGCTTTTTTTCTTTCTGTTTATCCTCACAGTAGTTTGGCTCTTTGACTTCTACTGACCCCAATTTCAGACACACAGGTTTGGGTTTTGTTTTTGGTTTTTGTTTTTTTTTTCTTTTTATATCAGAGGCTTCTGCATCTGGTTTAGCTTCCTCAAAGGTATCAAGCCTGATGTGCAAAAGTTATGCACTCCTGTCAAACTTGGATAACCTTCTAGGCATCACTGCTTGGCTGGGGAGCTCAGCTTCTGAACGTCAGGGCTCTAGGCCCTCAAAGAAAAGCACCTGCTTACCAGCACATTTGAGACATGAATGGCCAACTCAGCTCAGCCTTTGCCCTGAACACCGAAGATCACCATGTGCCAGTAGTGAGGGATAATAATACCGTGACGTTCTTCATTAATAAATGAGGTGGTGTGAAATCAACTCACCTTACCATGAAGAAGAATCCCTGAATCCCCCATGAAATGACTCAAAATGCATCAGATAAGCAGACCACAAGCAGATGGTTTAAGACAATGCTTTTGGAGCAGGTCTTCCGGATGTTTTCCAAGACTGACTTTCTCCTTCTCATATGAGATGGTCCTTCTTACGTGCATTCCTACAAACCTATACTTGAGAAATGCTTGATAAAGCATTTGATAAATGCTTTTCTTCCAGCCCTGCTTCTTCTGAGAAGGCTCAGAAAGATGGTGAAAGGCACATGGATTACCTTGGCCTAGATGAGATGGTTCCAGTTTCTGCCCGATCAGTTTTTTGAATTACAAATGCTATGAGCTAAGATGGAATCTAGATCTGTTCTTGAGAGATTCTGCTTAATTTCTTCACCTGAACTTTGATCTTTTGTACCTCACTGCTTAGGTTTCGGATGCCTGTTTAACCCAGAGAATTTTTGCTCTTGTCTAGTGAGAGATATCTGTAAGTGGCTAAAAGTGACAAACTCTTCTGCCTTTTGACCCCTAGGAAATCCTCCGTCCTATAATCCTGGATTATCTGCTAAATTTTAAGAATACTGGGCTTTCCAAAAGCTCAGTGAGACTGCATTCAGCAACTATCTCAACACTTTCTCTGAAGAGGAGCATTCAGGAACTTCTTTGTCTGTCCACCACAGTGTTTCCTAGGAACCATTTAGGATTGGGTGGTTTTGGTTTTTTGGGGTTTTTAAGCATTTCAGGACTGTACTCCAACCAATATTCCTTTTAAAATAGACAACTGACCAAACAGTTCACTTGGCTTAGTTTTAAATGCACAAAGTTGAGGGGCTTTGGTGGTGAGGTCAGTGACAACAGGAGATACTCAGGTCTTTATGGATGATCATTCATTCGTGTGTGTGTGTGTGTGTGTATATCTCCATGTATACACAGACATGTACTCATACCTACACACTTTTTTACCTCCTGTGACAAGGCTTCCCCCATACACATCCCAAGTCCCTTTTAAGGCAGTCTCTAAATTTCATCCAAATCAGAATCTAACCTTCTCGAAACACATATACTCAGTGTTGATGCAACCTTCCACATCTGGATATCTGATGTATTTTGCTCCTTTTGAATGAAGGCCTTTTAAAAGGTCTTCCGCTCAGCAGCAGAAAGGTGGATATGGCTGCTTCCATTCAAAGTCAACCTTGGGAACAACGACTGTATCCAGACTTCTGACAAGAGAACTCTTGTGGAACAATTGCACAAGTTCTGGGTGCTCCACAGCCGTTCAGGCATCCTTCATGACTGCTTTCATCTAAGATATGCTTGACAGGCACTGAGTCCCAGCCACAGGCTTTCTGAGCTGTATACCACTGTGGAGGCTACTAGGTGCAATGGGGCTCTCTACCTCCGCTTTCTTGAACTCCAAGACCTTCCTGCAGGAGGCGGAAGCTGCCAAGAGGAGGCGCTGCCTTTAATCCATCGCATTAATGCTTACACGGGCAAACAATCAAAGGAGAAAGCCAGATTAGTTAGCAGTAATTAAAGGTCCATAATGTGATTTCCATATGCCTAGTCATAAACTCAGCTACTAAGAAAAATTTCTACCTGACAGGACTGAGTGCACTGTGCATGCTTTGCCTATTTAAACCACACAAATGACACTGCACAAGAGGCTGGCTTATGAGCATACTCTTACGAGCACTGCCAACATGATAAAGTCTCTGGTTTGAGTGCTTGGCCTACACTGAATGTCACATAGTGAATGTGACTACAGACGATATCTCTAAGAGCTTGTAGTTAATGAAAGGTAATTTTCCTTTCTAAATCAGCACAAGCCAAGAAAGGCCCCTGGAAGAGGTGTTACACTTTGCACTCAGCTAAAGTAGTGGTTAGTAGGTACTTTTGCAAAGTGCACGTCACTCCCCGCCACCCCTTCAGAGAGAACTGCTTCATTGCTTCTATAATGCCGACTTTCAGTATGAGAATTAGCAAGCAGACAGACAGCACTCCTGGAGTCCTGCAACCTCCTCTAGATTCTGCAGATGGGGAATTGTTTCAAAGCTTTTATACACTGTGCTGTGGTGACACCATTATTCTCCAACTGCAGTCATCCAAATCCATTTACATTCAACTCATATATGAGCCTTGTGTTGAGATTGTAGAATTCCAAAAACCCTCATCACACATTATAAACTTCCAGCCCCTAATTTCAAAATGAGAAACGGTTTGCCTTGCTTTAAGATCCCCTAACTCCATACCACTGCAAGGTTGTGGATTCTGCATATACTTCCCAAAATTTCACTGCTGAAGAGACTGCACCTCTTGCTTGCAGTATGTGAAGTCAGGCCGCAACCTGGCCGTCGTGAATGAAGAACTAGGCAGAGGCTCAGACTCCACACCCTCTATCTTAGAGTCCTGCCTTCAAACCACCAAGGAAAGAAGCCATCGGCAAGCACATCTGGAATGAATATGCTTGCACAGAGCTAGCTTCTTATTGAAGGCAGCAGCCTTTCTACTGAAAAATCTGTGTAAGAACTGCAGGAATTTCCAAATGGCAGTCATCACCGCTGTTGAGACAGACAAAACACGTCCAACTGATGCAGGAATTCAACAGAATGCTTAATTTTAGCCATTTTGGTGTTTTCCCCCCTTTTCCTCCCTGCTGTCTTCTACAGTTACCTGTTAGTGTTTCAGCAACACCCAGGAAGCTATTCATGGACCTGAATCCTGCTGTGTTACATGGTACATAAAAAAGGTCTACAACACACAGCTATCTTACTCTTACTGCCTTCCTCATCTAAGGATTAAAGGAAAAGAACAGCTGAATTAAGAGAATGAAGAATAAGGATATCAGCCAGCTAGATCTCACAAATATTTTGTAGTGGTCAGGAAGCCAAGTCCTCCAGATCTTTCCCGTCCCATCCAAAATTACTGCTCCCATAGCAAAGTTGGCAGAAGGAAACCTGTGCCTACCTTGCAACCACTGCAATGCAAAGTTCTCCGCTTCAAGCTAAGATGTGGGACTGCACAACTGGTGCAGAGGAACAGACATATGCTCCACACAAATGAATCCACTTGTTATACTGCCACCCAGAAGTCTGATAGAGCTCAACTGTCAGGTCCCTAGATTTTCCCGTCTTGAAAACGTGGAAGAGAGGTGTTAAGTGTTGGAGAGCAGAGGTAACCTCTATGTTGTCTTGTCCGTTGCTAGTTTCTAAGTTTCTTTGCAGACTGAAAGTATAGATGAGAGAAACAAATGGCAAAACTAGGAATTCTAAACAATGCTTTAATTTACCTCTCTGATCTGTTTAATCCATGCCTCCCTTCCAAGGAATTCCTGATGAAGGACTACAGGAGCAGAATTCAAACTGAAGGCCATGGTGTCACTAGAACTTTCTTTAACAAATGGCTGAAGGTCTGAATGCAGCTGAAAGAGAAGAACATCTCTCTTCAATTCCCAGGAACAGTCTATACATATCCACCCACTCACCAAATTAAGGTCCAGATCCCGATTCTATACCTACTCACCACTTTCTGCTTTGACACTTGTACTTTGGTTACACTTTTTCAAGTTTGGGCAAGAGACAGGTACAAATTGAAAGCATTGCAGTCGCAGGAAGTTGTGGTAAACAGAAGCGTGCAGAGAATTTGCAAAGAAATGGGTAAAGGACAGCTTGCAGAGCCAGACAAGTAATAGGATGCAGTCAGGTAGGTGATTGTTAAGTGGCAGGAAGCATTAAAAATATAAAGGAATGAATGATTCAGTCTTTGGTGGGAAGAATACCAGTTTTTAATCTGTGAAGGGTAACACATTCTACTTTTCAGTACCTGAGTTCCGTACTGTGTGTGTTCTCCTTTGGACTAACTCTAGCTGTGCATTGAAAGATTCCTAACTGAGGTCAGAGGCCTTTTCTGGGAAAACCTTCTGCTGCAGAGGTGTAGGCTGCTCCTGTCCGTATCTGGTGATCTCCCTCCTTATCCCTCAGCTACCCTTCTGGAAGTTACCTCCACAGCAGATTACTCAGACGGGACCAAGTGCAGGTCCTTCAGCCACTGCAGCTCATGCTGCAGCTTGTGTGCTGCTGCAGGCAGTTGAGCCTCTTGGTACAACTCTCTGCATGGTGGCAGCTGAGACCCAACACATGCTTCCTCCTGCAACTCCTGCTACTGGGACAGTGACTTTAGGAGGAACATAGGAGCAGAGAAGGTAAAGTTTTAAGCTACTACAGAAAGATGTGCTAGACGGATGTTAACAGAGCCTTGAATGTAGTAAGCTACATTGCCAGCAGTGTGATTTTGCCAATTCATAAGCACTGTTCATACCAGCAGTTTCTGCAAACATCTTCACACCAGGCAGCAGTCAAATCTCTCAACGTCACTGACCTGCCAGCAAAAGACTGCAGCATAGTGGCAGTATACGACAGAGCTCAAGAGCAACGCATCTTACAAGTCTTTCTGTATTTAAGATCCCAGAACGAGAGAAAAAGACATACCTTATGACTCATAGACATGTGCTTTCCATACTGAAATGCCATGTCCTGAATCTCAGCGCTGTGCTTTGCCAGCTCCATTGCAGCCTGGCAGCTCTTTGCCAGCAAGGCACTATGTGACAGGAAAACCTGCTCCTTCCACGTAGATATGCCGATATCATCCGTAAGACAGTTCTCCTGAAAATGAAACAAAGACTAACATGAAAACACCAGAACTGCAGCTATGTCAGCTTACAGAGGTTAACGGTGTGGCACAGGCTAACGCACCGTGTGGCGAGTAACAAGCCTCCTGGTGCCAAGGTGCCAAGTAAGCAAGGCCATTCTTTTAGGGATGAGCCTAGAAAAGTATCAAAATAAATACACTAGCTGCTTCAACAAACAACATTTTCATTTTCTGCTGAAAAAGAATGATGCAAAATACGTGGAGCTGTTAACAGATTCCACATAGATACTTTTCTTAACGACCGTATCACTACACTGAACATTGACAGCTGATTATATTCCTCCTGAGGTAACAGGGAGAAAAAAAAAAAACCAACAACCCAAAACCCCCCAAAAACAGAGTACATTGGCACTTCAGCCCCTTGCCAGTTACCAAGAACTAACAATCCCAAACAAACTTGAGAATTCCCTGCAACTTCTCCTTTGTAGTCAAGAAAAAAATAATTACAAAAGGTATTAAAAATCCTTATAGAACTGCATTGGAAAAATGAAGGGCTGTGACAGAGGACTTGTAGCTCTCCCACATTAAGGACGAGGAATGACTGAAAGGATTCAAAAATAAATAAATAACACAGTGATTTAGAAACGTCAGGTATTAACTTTCCCAGGGGACTGACAGAGATCTCAGTAATGCCTCTAGTGAACTTTATCACCTTGACTGTAAGGTCAGAGATGCTCAAGGCTCCTCAAAATCCTTTGTATCCAAAATACTAATTTGGATTACTTTCCACAAAGTGTTATAATTTACACAAATCCACTCCCTTCCTCACAAGCCCGAATTCAAATGCAGCTCCTTTGGCTCACAAGGTATCAATATGCCACTATTTTACTAACGGATCTTCAAAGCTAGACATGACTTGTCACGTCATGTATTCTCTAAAGAGGAAAAAATCAAAACCAGAAAAGATCACAGTTGTTTTGTTTAGAAAAAACTAAAATCAGTAATGAGGAGCTACAGAAAAAATTTGAAGTATATAAATGCTAAAAAGTTTGTAATTTCTCAGTTCAGTCAAGTCTGTAGTGCACACTAAGCCAAAAGGTATTCTTTAAAAGAGTAATATAAAAAACTCTCTTATATAAGAAGCCTTTTCCCTCAAAGTGACGTCAATTAAATTACTTATAAAGGAGCAAGAAGTAATTCTTTGTGACCCTATAGTTTTCTAGCAAGGTATTATCTGTCATGAAATCGGTAACAAATGAAATAGAATCCATCCGTTCAGCTCTAATTTTCCTCCCTTATGGATATCACCCAGAAGTGCTGTGTTACAAGGGAGAGGATAATTTGAGACTAATGGGAAAAGTAGGAGAATTCTGCAATGCCAAGTAACCCAGAGCTGTATCAAAATGCCTTTGCTTTCAGACACACTATTAACTTATACAAGGAAAGTGAAGAACAGAGAAACCACATGTTTGCTATTATGCATATGAAAACTTACAAAGTCAAGCCTAAACTTTCCTTGTGTTTCATTTTACTGTAGTATTTTTGTTTTAATATCTTAACTCAGTCCAGAGCATGTGCAAATTCCCACGACTGGCAAAATGTCAAAATGAGCATTTAATTCAAGTAGTTTCCTATGTATCAAGTCTTTTTTTTCCACTCAGATATAGATCAATTTATTTTAAATTTAAAATTAGGAGCTCTTGGAAGACGCAACACAATCTCTTCCTTAACAACCAATCTGCTCAGCGAAGAAATAGTATTTACTAAAATTTGCTGGAAGACATTGAAAATTGGCAGCGATTTTTATAATTATTTGTTTTAAATTCAACCAAGACAAAAATATTCTAGAAAGGTACCCTGAAACAATTTATGAAGTTAAAAAATCTTTCAGAAGGCCTGTAAGTTGAAAATATTTGCTTGCTGGGGCCTTTGAGCAGTAACAGAAATGCAGACATTATCAAATATCAACTGCAAGAACTGAAGAAGCTTAAACAGTCATTGCAACTCAACATATACACAGAAATTAATTCTACAATTTGTTAAAAAAATATATTCTTCTCAAGTTTTAATTTCATCACGACTGAAAATTATGACATAAAAAGTTACTGTCCAATACACGAACATCATGTAGGAGCTTCAAGCATCTAAAATGGGCATCTAACTTCAAAGAACGACAAACACTTGAGACATATTTCAAGATAAGGTACTGAAGTCCTAAAAACATAAGTATTGTGAAGCTCTGGGTTATACAAAGAAGCCAGTTGTAAAAAGGCATTACGCCTATACGGATGCGCTTTAGCCTATGAGCTCGCAAGCCAAAATATAGTTCATTTTAATAACGGAAAGTCTTATGATCACATACCCCTAAAGCTTCTTCTGCTTAAGGTGGCAGAGGCAGACACAACCTCCCTTCAGCAAAGTTTTACAACCACCCAAATGCAATTTTTTCCCAAGCATTACTCTCATGTTATAAATAAACAAGACCAACCACATTGCATTCTTACAACAAGGGTCTGTGGGGCAAGATCTAAGCGTTATTTTAAAGCATCAAGAGAAAAATGAAACTAGTTCTACATTGCAAAGTCCGTGAAATCTGACATCCTGACAGCACTTACTATTTTTAGATAAATTTTCACTTTTTTTGTAAGCTTTGTTATTTTGTCAGCAGTGGATATTTCAAAGGAGAAATACAAACGTGGACATTAGCTGGCCAAGAAGACTTCTAGCAGCCTTTCCTATAAAAGTCTTTTTAAACTCAAATTAATTCTAGCTGTAGTTGACAGTGCTCAGACATTTGATCAACTAATGTCTACGGAGTGACCTCAGTCACAAATTCTGGACCCAAGAAATGGGTCCAGATCACAACTGACCCTGATGCTGTTTGGGTTGCACAAGTTGGATGAAGAGACATGAACCCCTCACCATCCCTGGAAGAAAGCAGCCAACTCCAGATACAGTTTGGGGAATACAGGGGAAATATCTGAATCCAGTCCTGTTGATCATCATTTCCTGTGGGAAATCAAGAACAGCGCAGGGTGCTCCCGTTTTACTAATGGCAAGGTCATTACTGTTTTGTTAGAAAGAAATTGTCTAGTTGAGATTTTTTTGTTAAGCTACTTCCACAATTTAAATTGGGTTTGAAACAATCATCTCAGGCAACAGGAAACAAAAAAACTTATAGAAAATGAAATTGCAGGACAAAATATGCAATCATAACCATCAGGAAAGGCAGCTCTTGGTGATGGTAACAAGAATCCCCAGCACAAAAGTGTCACTTACAATAACTCAGTTTGATTTGTCACACCAAAGAAGACGTTTATACACAGTTCAGTTGAAAACATATTAAGGAAAATAGGAATCAAAACTGTGTCTTAAAGGTGCACAAAACCATTTGCAAAACCAGGAAAGAGTAGAAGTCAGAGACTTTTCCATGCAAATTTCAGCTATAGTTTGTAAGGAAGCCTTTATTTTATTTCCATACCATGGCAGCTTGCTCTTAGCCATCTGCTGTTGCACAAAATCATCGAAATGGCTGAACCACTCCTATAAAACTTCAGTTCAGTTCTCAGTGGGCAAATAATTCACAGAAACACACAAATATTTTTAAATAGCATTTTAAAGTTTTCAGTTAGGTAGTTCCAGAACATTATTTAACATAAATAAAATCCAGTGCAACCACTAATCTCTCCACCAGTAGCAAAACATCTCGCACATGGTTCACATAACCCTTCAACAGCTGTATTCCCACTTGTTGAAGATGACAGGGCGTGTTTTATTGGTCTATTAATACATATCTTCACTGCTTTTGGAGGACCAAGGGTGCCTGCAAATGGGTCAATAAAGCATGCCACCAACTACCTAATACTTTTATTGTGACATTGTAAACAAAGCAACACACGATCTAAAAAAGTTTGAAAAATTATAATAAATTTAAGTATCTCTCCACATCTGTTACTTTTAAATCTCTCTGGAAAAACTTAGTATTTAAAAGAACAAAAGCAGTAAACAAATACCATTGGCCTTCTTTCTAGCGATGCTTTTTTTTCCCCCCTCTGACACATTTACCAATTCTTTTCACAGATGCTCTTCACTCAAATTTCGTATTTCATCCTTCTTTTTTGCCTTACAACAGAAACATTTGCTTTAAAATAAAAAGTGAAAGCTCTGACTTTGACTGCTGCCCTGGTGGTTTACACGACTCAAAATGGATTTGATTTACCTCCTATGGTAAAATTTATAAGCAAATCCTTTACTTACAACATAGACTCACGGCAGTCCAACTGATGGACACGTGCAGTACCCAAAACATTACTCCCCAAAGCAGGACTGGTGACCAAACATAAAAGAAGAACTGGTATAACTCACTGCATGTAGTCTAGAAAAAACCCCTAATTTTAATTAAAAAACCCTATATTGTTCTAAAATAAATACCTATTAATCCACTATTTGGTACAATGAGTACTTGCCACTAATGTATTTCTTTTTAAAACTTGCTTTACATACTAGTTATACACAATTTTCACACAATTGCATTGGAAATTTCAAAAACATCTAACGGCTTGTCTAGCCATCAATGGAGCATGTTGGAAATGTCTTATGTACCACCAGTCCCATTCTGACACTAAAAATGAGGTTTGTTAATGCACATTTAGCATCAGCTACATACTCCGAAGGTGAGGAAAAAACCACCACAGGGCAGTTTCCCATGAAAACCCCTAATACTTTAAGATTACAAGAATGGTCTGGAAGGTAAAGCACAGGAGCCAACACACTCAAGTCCTGCTCTCGATTCTGTTGTTTGACCTTGAGCTTCCCTGTATCTGTCGTCCCTGTTCACTGAACCGACAGGGATGTTAAGGTATTCTTTGTTAATATTTGTTAAATGATCTGGGATATGAAGACAGAAGGCTTCTAAAAGTGTGACAGTATTCTGTAAGTTTGCAAACATTTTAGAAGCCTTCAGTCTCCTAAAAGTAGGAAACAGAGACTCAGTGCTATGTTTTTCTGTTAAAAACAGATACTACGATCATGATTGAAGGCCAGATTAGACAACTTTCATCTTTGCACTCACTGAAGGCACAATTTTTACTCCCAAATTAGATCTAGATTTAGGCAAGACAGACAGGAACTGGGAACAGTGTCCTTCACTCACAGAATTTTGGGCTGCAAGGGGATTAAGCACACAAAGCTGCAAAGGTTTATCACACCACTCCTTTCTGCCTCAGCTTACAGTCCAAATTATTAGCTTAAGCCACTAATACAATGTCTTAAACCACAGCAGCCATTTGCTACGTTGAACATGAGTGGCAGCCCTAACCTTCAGGCTGTCTTTGCAACCAAAGCCTACACTTTGTAGTTTGGATTGTCACTTCAAATAAAGATAAAAAGTTAAATATTATCTTTTTTTTCCCCAATTTCACATAGATCTAATGACTCACTATGCAGACAAGATGAAGAATGACCAAACAGAACGTACTAAAAAGGGACGGCTGTAGGACTGCATGTGGTTTTACAGAGAAAAAGAGTGGTAATGAGAGCTGTCAAATAATTATATCCATTATATGTCTTCAGCAGTAAATAAGGTCAGTCTTGTTAGGTCAAATGATTCTTTCAATTTTCCTTCTAGGTCATCCAAATGAAGCAAATTGAAACTTTTTTTGGGGGGTAAACATGAACTTAAGGTCTCAGAGGAGAAAGGTGAATTTTGCAGAGTTACTTTTGTCTAAAGCAAAAGATAAGACCATCTAGGTAGACATCTAGCAAAGCTCAAAACTTGGTGTTATATTAGTCTATTTTATGGTACTGATGAGCTTTATAACAACTGCATTAAAGACATTTAACATATGAAGCACAATTTTCCTGCCACAAAAAGGAGATAAAAAAAAAAGAAAAAGGAAAAGGTGAGAAGATACCCTTCTGCTTTTCCAAATTTAAGACACTGCCAGAAATGAAAATGCCATTACTAACATCCCTACGCCCTACTCTTAAAAATAAATAGTTTGACGTTTGAGATTTAGTTGCAGAGTAGATTAAAGCAATTATCCTACCTCCAGGAAACGTAGTTCACATTTTTGTTTCAATCAAATTGCAATTAGGGATGCAGGGAAGATGCACAAAGGATACAAGTAAGAGAGACCAACAACTGACCTAGTCCATTTGGCAATCCTTGCTAAAGAGATGTCCAGAACATGAATGGGACACTGCCCCAGAAGAACAGTGTGAGGACAGCAGAAGGGATATGTCTCACACACAGTATGGAACCAGATTTCCAGAGGACAACTTAGAAAAAAAAAAAGAAGTAGATCTCACTCTTGTTTGTTTTAGGTCTCATCAGAAGCCATGCACTACCCATTACAAAGACTACACTTCAGACATTGTCATATAATTTTAAGTATCTATTATGCCACCATACTAATTGTGTTTTGAGTTAACTGGGTTCCCCTTCGGAAGGGTATACTGTACTTTCAACTCTCATTAGACAGAAAAAGTCACTGAAACAAAATAAGCCTTTGTTATTTGTAATTGGGCCAGGGCAGTGTAAACATCATGCAGCTGTGCTTAGTTTATCTCACACTTCCCCTGCAATCTACACATGTGGAGTGCTTCAGTAAGGCAACAGAAAATAAACAGAAAAAGAAAGACTAAGGAAAAGAAGATTAAGACCTTCTGCAGTGGTAGAAACCCAAAAGAGTCCACAACATTTCTCATTTATACAGGTGCTATGGTTAAAATAAAATGCAGTTTCACTGCTGAGATGAACTTACAGAGCTTTACTTCTACACACAAGGGTAGTTGTTGGTTTAAATATGATATATCTGAGATCTATTTGTATTTAGAAACTTGCTTGAATATGGAAAACAAAACTTTAAACATTCCTTGCAAAAACCTCAAAGATGTCATCTATTTTAACATATAACCCTGAGCACTGTACTTGGGAGCAACCCCGAAGGCTGCGGCCTGTTTATCCACGGGTTAAACACAGCAGGTGCAGAAGGGCTGCCAAGTTCCCAGCCCCGCGTCGCTGCCATGCTTCCACCCAGGGACCTCTCCTGAGGGGTGCCAGAGGACAGCTCTGCGCACGTCATCTCTGCCATGCCACCTGACAAGCCCGCGGCCCCAGGCGTCTCCCAAGCGTGCCATTACTGCTTTCCTGCTAGAGGCTCTCGCTTCCTCCAAGGGAAGAGCTCAGCTCATCAGTGTGATTGCTTCCTACCTAACTGGTTTCAACCAAAATGAGAGGCATAGGCCTAAATGAGGTTAGTTTAGTAACATGTCTTTGCTGCTGCAGAGCAGGAGAGACAGATACTGACCAACCGAGTCACTGGATGCAGCAGCACCCTCCATCCAGGGCCCAGCCACAGTTAGCTGACGGCACATCCACAGCTTGATAGTCTCTGCTTGCCCACTGTGGTTTGGCTGGTGTAGAGCCATCAGTGCAGGCATCTCCTGTAGCAGTAACCCAAGCGACGAGAGCTTCCCCTAAGGTATTAGTTTTTGTACATACTACAACACAGAAATAGTAAACCAAAGCTGCAATCTAAATACGCAGCAAATATAAATTCATTCATATATTTCTGCAATCTTCAAGCCATTTCACCTACTGAATATTAAGAGTCAGGTCTCTGAGGCAAACTAGGCTCATGAGAATGTCATTATACATAAATCCACTTACCTCAGTGGATTTCAAGATAGATATTCACATCTACACACCGCTTATCATTCCCATACAGTGAAAACTTGCTATCATAAAACCTGTAGAGGTCCCGGGAACTTTACATTATCAATTTTTCGCATTTGTTGAGATACAGTCATTGCAAATGAAAGAAAGAACTCTTTTTCCTCCAATACCCTGGCCAAGCAAGCCTACTTCAAGAAGCATCTCTACAAGTTTCCTTAAATATTCTTGTAAAGACAAAGATATCTAGATCTAATTTGACCAATTTTCATTACAGTTCTTGTCGAACAGTAACACAACACATCCGCAACTGCCCGTGAAGAAATAAGAGATTATTTGGCGTGAAACGCTGGCAGGTGCCGTCTTTGCCCATGCTGACTCCTGCAATGCACGCACAGTGACTTCTGGTGGAGAAGAGTACAGCGCTACACTCCTATTGCTTCAGGACAACATTCATGTTTATGCTATCGAAAGGTAAACACTCAGAAGAAGGAGAAAGGACCCATTGTAAGCTTGGGATGAAGCTTTTTGGAAACGTCCTTGGGCTTGAAAATGAGAGATTTAATATGTAAATATTAATGATGTCGACGACATTGTAATAAATGCCTTTAACAGAACCTTGACTAGAAACCTCCAGAAGTGTTTGGAGAGCCCACAGCAAGACATGTCTAGAGCTCCTGGTAATGACACATGACACTATTTTATTAAGCACTCACAGAAATAAAATAGTCCCTCCTTGAGCATTTCTAGAACCTTCCATCAGAGTTCACAGGTGTCATAACAATGTTTCTGCTGAAGCTCACTAAGACTGCAGCTAATTTCTCTTCCTCCCTCTCCCTCCTCATTTTAAGCAGACAAGAAAGTAATCACATTTATTGTAGTCACACATTAGTATCACTGAACTTCTTGAGTATGTAAAACTACTGAAATTCTTACCTCAGATGATTTTGAATTTTCGTAGTATATACCTTGAACTAAGTCACCGATAGCACTTGAAATGAGTTCCACAACCTGTAAAAGAAAAGGAGAAAAAGCCTTACATCTTTAATTATCAGCAAATTTACTAACAACTACTGCCAGATTTCCAGAGTGATAAACGGTCATAACTTTCCTTGCAGAACGCTAGTTGTGAAAGACTGCAGGATTTACTGGGATATATTTGGCACGAGGATGATCCTGTCTCTCTGCTAAAGTACAAACCTAAACCTCTACTACAGTAACTCTTCTATCAAAGTTTTAAGTTTAAATAAATGAAAAACAAGACTTTTTTTCCTAAAGTGTGAACTATGGAGTGTATTCTCACAAGGACGTTCACAGAACTAATAAATCCCAGTTCATGAATATGAGACAGTACCTCATCTGGGCTTTGTTTTGTTTTGTTTTTTTCCTGCCAAGTAAATACTTCACAATACCTCTCATTGGGAGCTGTTAAAATTCTAATCTTCGTGGCTAATACAGAAAAGTCAGAATCCATAGAAAGGTAACCTTTCAAATGTGATCATTTGGTATTCGAGTGCCCTGGGAATGCACTGTGGATGTATTTAGTGCATGGCCTGAGGCTCAGCTGTACCACATACACTGAAAGTCTGCAACACGGGAATGTTTAAATCAGATTTATCAATCTGTATTATCTTCAGGGTTCAGACTTTTTATTTTATTCAAGTGAAGCCTAAAAATCTGAACTTGATCCAGAATGTAAAACAAGCAGTCCACGGTCTCCCTGGAACTACTGTACAATTTAAAGTCGTGCACATGAACTGTCTTAATTGGAACAAAATACTCACATTTATTGTAAAATTAAATGCAGGCATTTCAAATAAGCACACCTTAAGGCTACCCCTTTAGTTGCTCACAAAGTTTTAATTTCTTGAATGTTTAATTTCCTATGCATATGAGTCTATATCTGATTCCTCTTTTTGCTTCCTAAAATTCAACGTAGTTCTTATTGAATTAAAAGATTTAGTTTCAATTTTTATCATTCTTGTAACTGAAGACAGAAAGTCAAATGATAAAACCTCTAACAGAAAGATAGTTTAACATTTAGGCATACTTTATTTGATAATAAAAACACATTTGTATGCTAGCTTTGAGTACTAGCAGAAAGGTTGTGTGTTTTCTTTTTTTTTAAACACTGGTTCACATACATATTCATATACACAGAGCAAGCGCTAACTTTAGAAATGGTGCTGATTAAAAGTCATGTTTTTTCTTGCAATGCATATGGGTTAATTTGCAAGACCTATAAAAACCGTCTTAAGAAAAAATAAAATAAAAAAAAAAAATCACATTGCCCTTTAGGAAACTCGATACCAAAGAAATATTGTAGCAATATGAGCTGCAGAGGAACTGAAAGGACAATGATCCTACAGTGTTACCAGATGTGTTGAGTTATTTAAGTGGGGAACAGAGAAAATGAGGGGCTTTTTTTTTTATCTTTTTTTCTCCCCACTCCCCCCCCCCCTTTTTTTTTT
>VZSC01001436.1:70919-121953 GCA_013398225.1 Steatornis caripensis
TCCAGATGTGACCTCCCCAGGGCAGAGTAAAGGGGGAGGATCACCTCCCTCGACCTGCTGGCCACACTCTTCTTAATGCACCCTAGGATGCCATTGGCCTTCCTGGCCACAAGGGCACATTGCTGGCTCACGGTGAACCTGTTGTCCACCAGCACTCCCAGGTCTTTCTCCGCAGAGCTGGAACATATTGAAAGAAATATTGAAAGGAAACAGATTTCCACTCCATTTTTCATTTTCCACTCTTTATCAGCATCTTCCAAAGCACTGTGTTTTCTGCTCCCCTCGAGTATCCACAGGCCTAGGAACAACCCAGGGGATGACCAGTGCCTTGCAGGCGACAAGTGAAAGCTCATGCAAATAATTTCACGTCCTTTAAACACATGTTCTCCAACAGTTCTGCAAGGGTTTGTTGGGGTTTTTTTCCCCTCTAAGGACGTACTACGTCAACACCTTTTGTAGAGAAGTGATCTCTTCTGCTTTTAAAAGGTCAACACAAAGGCCATCAATTTACAATGAACATAGGGGAGAGATGGATCGTTAAAGATAAAATCTCTCCTATTATTTAGGCAGACTAAGCGTGTAACGTGATGTAAATTCCGGACACCAGCATGTGATTGCTGATTCCACAGCAAGACACAACTCATGCTCTGACCTCTCCGATATATGCAAATATGAAATAGCCCAGAAGCCTGTGCTATGTTTCAATGCCAGAAGAGCTCTGCAGGCCTGAAGATTAGAAGTTTGGTGCAACTTAATTCACCCTTTTCTGGCACAGGAACTTATTTATCAAAAATGCATAGCTTTAGTCCTTCAAGGTTCTTTACATTTATTTTGAGTCTAGTTTCTCAAGCTCAGATTTTCTAAATACTGACTGAAGAAATAAAACAAAACGGTGGCAATTTTCTGAGTGGCTCAGAAATTTCCCAGGATGTTCAGCCAACCGCACATTGAATTTCCTCCTTTCTTTTCCTGAAAACAGACTAAGTCTTTCAGGCAGTTTACTGAGGATTCATCTATAAGGTAATTCAGGGTTCAGAATTCCCAAAGCTTTCTGCGTATGTAATGACACAGAATAGTGCCATGCATTCACTGTCACAGGAACAGCAGTCCAGTTCTTGCCTGCAAGTTGACCGTCCTGGGAAATCCAGCTCTGTCTATAAAAAAAAGCCGTGTATTTTAACTAAAGGGAAACTTTAAAGCTAGAAGGACTGCAGGGAAATCACAGAATGTAAGACATTTTGGTAGAATGCTTTCTTTGAAGTTAGAAGACACAATTCAGACTCCATCAAGCACAGTAAAAAGAATGGATTCTGGGCCCCACACATCCTTCACGACATTTCCAAACACCCTGGATAAAAAGAAGACATTGCTGCCATCAGTTTAGCAACTTAAGCACTTTGGTCCCTTTACTTGTCTTCGAAATATTTTGTTTAAAGTTCACTGCAACGTAACACTGCATATGTATTTTTTTTCTGTTTTTCATTCTAGTTTTAAAAAAGGAATGAATTTGAGCTCCATTCAATGCGTGGTGGTTTTATTTTAAATTCAGCTGCTGAAATGGAATTGATCACACAGACTACTCTATTTCAGAGTAGTAATACAGCGTCTCTCCAGATTCTACTGGATATTTTCAACGGGAACATCAGGTAAAGGATGAAGGTCTTGCAGGAAGACAGAAAACAGCACTAGGAAGAACACAGCAATGGATCTATCTTTGTTCCTCAACCTTCCTGAGTTCTATCTGACAAACTTCCTTAGCTTTGCCAAACTCCTTTCAAGAAGGACCACAAGTAATTCCTTCTCCTCCTGGTGTTGAAACAATATCTTTTCATCACACATCTGCTATGACAGACCCTACTCCTTGCTGCTGACGCACAGACTTGAAAACGTAGCAAGACTGCTCCACACAAGTAAAGAAGAAAATTAGATAGTCAGGAAACATTAAATATACAGATAAAAACTCCTTCAACTTGCATTTGACTTCCCTCCCCAAACAAGTGGAAATATTTCAACACTTAAAAACTACATGGGAATTTCTTAAAATTAAATATCCTCCTGCATTTGACACAGAAACATTGCAACAGTAGGAAGCTAGGGACGAAACTCAGTAAACAGCTGAAACTGGATTTTGATTGTTCAATAATATTTTTTAAAAAGGGACCAAAAACTAAGGAGTTCCAAGAACACTGGAATGCAATTTTTTCCCCCCCTAGTAATCTCCTCAAACATCATTAGTCATACAGGTAACTAAGTGTGCCAGTCTGCAGAATTATTTTTATTGTAATGTTTATTGAGTCCCATTGGATTTACTACTTGAAATAATTTTGAGCTTTACTATTTTTTGAAGCTGTCCCTCTCGTAGTTAAAACTTTCTGGGTGTGGTGATTTGCTTTCTAGCAAGTTTTAAAAGCTCTTGGAAAACACATTTATGGTTTTCTTCACTCTGTTGATGAATTAGTAGTAAAATACTATGTGCAATGTAAACACATCACCCAAACTCACTACTTGGTGAAAATGTACTTCCCAGACATAAGAAAATCCTCCAATATAATCAGCAGGAGTCAATTTTAATATTGGCAGTATTGTCAAATACCTACCTTAAGGTCAGTCTACCTTAAGGATTTTCGACAGCGTTAAGTTATCCTTTTTATGCTGATGCAACGCTATCCACAGAAGGGGCTTTCACTAGTATAAAGACTTCTAGGGCATAATTCGTCATTTTCCTTAGAAATAACATAAGCAAGAGAAGAAACATAGTTCTCCCTTCTCTTCCTCCACATGGTACCTTACACAGTGCGTTAATATCTTTACAGATCTGATGCAGCAGATCCTTGCACTAAAGCACTCCACCAACTGTTGATGAGTGACTCAGGTTAGAGAAGTATGCGATTTCTTCAGCTTGACCCTTTTGGATGTGGTGATTTCACTAACTATCTTTCTTCTGTATAAAACAGTGAACAAAGAAGGTATCATGACTACAGAGTTCTGTACCTATAAAACCCTCCTCATCAATAAATGATGCAGAAGAGCATGGCTATAAAACACTATTTCCAGTCATATGGTGGAGACAACCATTAAACTGGGATATGTTCACAAATGAATTGTGGATTAAACAGAATAAAAGAAAAAATCTGATCAGCTCTGAGCTGACAGAAATTATATCTGCAAGTGGTATTAACTGTTTTGCGTAGACTGTATCTCAATAAACACGAATGAGAAGTAATACCATTTAGCATCTGACAGATGGAATCAACTAAACGAAGCTGCAGATGTTTGTTAAACTAGCAAATCAACAACCCACTGTACCAGGAGTAGCAGCAATCAGATTCTAGACTCCCGGTGAAATGCTGCTGAATTTCAAAACACTAATATGAACAACAAGTTCCATCCAGTCCATCTAAAGATTCCATCTTCTTGCTAGCCAACAAAATTTCAAATACCTCAGACATTTTGTTTAAAAATACAATTAACTCATCTACATTACTGCTATAATTTTACGCACTACGTTGCATCTGTGCTGAAGCCACTCCAGGTGTAAAGGCACTTTTACTAAAAATTTGACCCTGGGAAGGTTAATTTTAAAGATGACCTTTAAACGAGAGGTTAATTTCAAAGACAAGCAGTGCAACAAGAGGGGAGGATACATAACCTACCACCCTATTTACAAGACACATATATTTTAACCTCTCCTCGTAGTACAATGTGTATAAACACCTACTGGGAAGGAATGAAGAAGCAGCAGCCGAATTCTTCTCAGTGGTGCCCACTGACAGGATGAGGCAATAGGCAGAAATTAAAACATGAAATTCCATCTGGACACACAAGAACACTTTACTGTGAGGGCATCAAACAATGGAACAGGTTGCCCAAAGCGGCTGTGAAGTCTCCCATCTGTGCAGATATTTAAAAGCCATCTGGACACGGTCCTGGGCAACCTGCTCTAGCTGACCCTGATTGAGCAGGGGGTTTGGACTAGATGATCTCAAGAGGTCCCTTCCAATCTCAACCATTCTGTGATACCAGCAGCTGGTGGAGGAGGACCACAGCTGATTTTGCATGCTCACATCTGCAGTACCAGTAATAATAACTTTTCTCATCTTTGAGATAAAACCAAGGCTACAAAGTCTGATGCCAAATACTCTTTTAGGGAAGGAGTAAGTACTGGGAACAGATTTCCCTTGTACGAATAGCTAAACTAAGTTCTTGGGAGACTAAGAAAGGCCATCCAGACAACTTTTAGATTCTTACCATTATTGCTAAAAGCTTTGAATTGCAATTCAATCATCACAAAAATCTATTTTCACTTTTAGGTGAATTCTCTGTTGAAGTTACACTCCAGGTGGACAGCTGACTATATACTAACCACTGTGAACTCGAGTCCTCCTGCAAAATTATTAATCGCCTTGTCATGGAAGTCCACCTCTAGAACCAAATACATCCTAAGATCCTCCACACCTAAAGACGGATGTTAGCATAGATTAAGTCCTCACTCAAAGAAGCCTGTTTGAGATAATATTGTTAAGGCAGTATTTCACCAGAAACAGATCCGATTGCTTTTTATCCTACTATGCGGTCTGAATACGATTCTTATTATGTTTAAGAAACAGACTTTAAATAAAGCCAAGAAAACAGAACTTGTGATCTTCCACTGCTTCAGCTATAAAAAGAATGAAGTTGGCATCGCAAGTATCGCTCATGGAGGACATCAACTTCCACAACTTTATGAAAATTCATTTCCATTTTATAATTTGTGTATAAGGTAAAGCTATTTAGCAACGAATTCCTCCATGATGATTATATTCACAGCTGTGAAAGAAAGAGCGGTAATGAACATCTCTGCTTTAAGAATCCCGGACAGTGGCAATACCTATTCTAAGTAGGTGGTGAATGAAGCAGCATAACTGCTGGTTCTTGAGAATCTGTTCTCACAGTGTGCATCTTATGCAGAATAAAACATCACAGACCCACAAGTTCTCATTACTTCAATATCTTAGAATAAATTCTGTTGTCTTTTGAATATCCATTTCCTACATATTCTGGCAGTGATCAACATCTTGGATACAGTTACTTGTTAACAGTTAAGGAAATATCAAATATAGCCACTTTCTAATGTTTGCCTCAAATCTTTCAAAGGCAATTTCTTCTTTGAAAAGTGAGGGGTTCTGCCTTTTAAAAAAATATAAAAGAACCTTTCTTCCATAATTTGGCCTTAAGATTCAATGAAATTGATTTTTATAAATACATACACATATATATACACACACACGAGATATGCATATATGTATCTCAAAGCCTGCAAATATTTTTGACTCCTAAGCCATTTGGCTTCACCACTAGACAACTGCCAATTCAGCACCATACATTAAGGGAGCAAACAACAGAGGGACAGACACTGCTACTCCAACTATCCAGAACACATTTCCCAGGCCTAGCAATTATCTTGAGATCTTTAAAGACCTCTGACTTTCCTCTCAACAAAATCAGCTTTTTCTTCAGTTTCTTCAAATTAGTTTTCACTGTCTTCTGCATTGATGCTCAACAGTCATCTCTGAAAAGCCCTCTCTCTTTCATGTATAGATAGCATATTAGTATTTTCCAGACCATTCTGTTAATTAGAATGAGGCATACAATAGTTCTATCAGAAAAAGAACTACTTAACCACGTGCTAGAAGTAGCTGTGTGGCTTACCTCTGAGGAGGACAATATTTACCTGGAATAATGACAGGTAATCGGTTCAGGAACTCAAGCAGTAAGCATTGGCTTTAGTCTGCTGGGCAGACCAGAGAAGCAGAAAGACGAGTCTGATTGCTACTATGAGGAAGGCAAATTCAGATGCAAGTTGAGGAAATTGTTAGTGAACGATTCAGAGGCAAGAACATTAAATGCACTTTGTGCAAGCCTGTATGAAAATTTTTAGTAGTCTATCGAAAATTCATTAGAACTGAGTGGATAACTGTTTCCTGAGACTGTTACTTGCTCAGTCAATGTAGCATTGAGACAGATCTCAAACACTCACAATTCTGTTCTTGATAGCTCCATGCCTCAATGCTTTCAAAATATTCTTGCAGTATATTCTTGGGAACAAGCTTCAGTCTTCAACCCGATGCTTCACAGTGATACCTGTGACTGCATATTTTGTTATCAGCCTCAGCCTCAGTCCTCCCATGTTCTGCAGCAGTCATTCAGCTACAAGGCACTGCTTGCAAGTCATACATGTCCATAAGGGAAGTGGCAGAAATAACTTTTTTTTTTTCATTTTTTAAAACTACTTTTTCATGCAGAAGTGGGAGGACAGAAAATTGACTGAAATCTAAACACAAAATTTTCCAGCAGTGCCATGGCCAAGAACCACAGAAAAATAAACTCTTTCAATAGAGACTTACACTAACCTCAGTGGACTCTAGCTTTGGGAAAGCTTAACATAAGCATTAGCTTCAAAAATCAGTATGGGTGCAAAATGCCACTAAGGTAAAGGAGAGACTTATTTGAGGAATGAACTGAATAGGAATCAAAACAAAGTTAAGCGGTTGTAATATCAAAACTGACATCCGCTGCAATGCAATAGAACTCTTACAGATCAAAGAGGAGACTGTTTCTAACTATTACCACAATTACAAATTAAGTCTAATTTTTAGAATTTCAATTAAATTAATACGTTAATAAGCTGTGTCACCCAATCCTCTAATTTAACTTCTCCAAAAGATTACTTTTCAAACATATAACTGCAGTCATTAAGGTAATGAAATTTTACAAATATTTAATTATATTACCAGTTACAGATAGCAAAAGTGAAATAGAAAAAAAATCTAAAAGATTCAAGAAACTGAATGCTTCATTTGCTCAGGTGTTACTTTAGGGGCTATAAATTTACTTCTTGAAAACAAAGGCAAATAATGCACTGTTCCACTGACACAAGCATGGAAAAGGGCAATGAGAAGAGCACAATGCAGTAATTAGGAGACTCACTAGCATCATTCTACAATTTTATCATCATCATCATCACAAGAACTGTTACCTCTAATGACAGCAGAAATGCTAGACAAAAGTTTTAAGGCAGTAGTGTGGGAAAAACTCAATCACCAAGTATGGATTCCAATAGATAGTTACCTCTAACATACACAATTTTTCTTTCCCTAATGCTTAAATACTTTCATCAACTATTACAAAGATTGCCCTTTTGCTACCAAAGGAACTTCACATGACCAGTCATCAAAACTTTAGTAAAGAAATTTTCTTATTAAAAATGCAGTATTTGACAACACTGGGCAGAAAATACAATACATGTCCATTAAATGGACATAAAGTTTGTTTGAATCACAGTCTCTTATGTTTTACTTCAAGGCAAACTAAAATCAAATTTACCTATCAGAAGTGGATGCAAATCAGTAAATTTTGGTGCACCCTAATATTAAAACAAATAACAGTTTTCTTAAGAATTTATTCATAATTATCTATGAATCACAACAATGTATTTCTCAGTACTGAAAGTGTGTTTGCATTCTCCAATAAAATCTATGCTAAGTTGTATGCCAATATTGAGTATGTGTCTCAGAATTTCAAGATACAGAACTGCTGTTCTGTAACTTAAAGGGTTACCCAAAGAACAGCTTTATTCTGTAATAATACAATAATGATGGCTATGTTATGTCATCTCTAATAGGTTAAAGGTTCGAAAACATTATAATCCTTCCTTGGTTTTCTTCTCCACCATTACCCAGATAAAACAGTGTTCCTTAAGTGTACTTTTCCATAAATCAGTTCAGAGCTCTTTAAACTTACCTATATTTTTCATTAGTGTTTGGTTTTGAGACACGCTTGTGGCACTCTAAAAAACTAAATTAGAATAAAAATACTCAGCAATATCGATAGTATCCTACTCCCTATCTAGTCCAGCGTGTCCCCATCAAACAGTGCCTCAGGAGAAGGTGTAGCAAGACACGATAACATACTTCCGAAAACCTCTTTACCTTGCTCTCTAGAAAAAATTTCGAAAGTTGTTTTTCTTCATTTTTTTTCTCTTTCAAGAACTCAACTTCACTATCCAACTTTATAACCTGGGTCTCTTAGTCCAATCTGATCTCTGTTTCTTACCAAATTCGTGCCTCAGTGTCACCTAGCTGCCGTCTGAGTTGATCATTTTAAAAGTACTCATCTCTAACAGCAACTTGTATTGGGGAAGAAAAAGGAAGTAGGTAAGTGAGCAGAGGTGAAGAGTTAAGAATAATGAAAATCGTATTTTTAATTTCACTACCAGCATGATCAACAGGTCAAGGGAGGTGATTCTCCCCCTCTACTCCACTCTAGTGAGACCCCACATGGAGTACTGTGTTCAGCTCTGGGACCCCAACATAAGTAGGGCATGGACCTCTTGGAGCGAGTCCAGAGGAGGGCCACAAAGATATCAGGGGGCTGGAGCACTTCTGTGAAGACAGGCTGAGAGAGCCAGGGTTGTTCAGCCTGGAGAAGACAAGGCTCCACAGAGACCTTACTGCAGCCTTCCAGTACCTGAAGGGGCCTACAAGAGAACTGGAGGAGGACATTTTACAAGAGTGTGTAGTGATAGGATAAGCAGTAATGGTTTTAAACTGAAAGACGGTAGATTTAGATTAGATATTAGGAAGAAATTCTTCATGACGAGGGTGATGAGACTCTGGAACAGGTTGCCCAGAGAATGCCCCCTCCCTGGAAGTGTTCAAGGCCAAGCTGGATGGGGCTTTGAGCAACCTGTTCTGGTGGAAGGTGCTCATGGCAGGGTGGTTGGAACTAGATGGTCTTTGAGGTCCCTTCCAACCCAAACCATTCTATGATTCTATATACATGATTTGAAAATGGTTTTATCACAAGCTTCAGTTTTCTATGTTAACACTGTAACTGGAAGCAAACACATTACTTCTGGTTTCTCCATTATTTTTTCACTCTGCCTTCTCTGATCAATACAGCTACTGAATCTCAGAAGGAAAATTAAGATTAAGGGCCTTTGTTTATTTTATGTAAAATACAATGTAAATACACTTAGCAGGTATTTATGGTTAAGATTTTCCACCAGAGAAAACAATGAAGAATAGCTCTTTCAAAATAACTTTCATTGCTCTGAGAATAACTAATCTCACAGCTACGTTCACCAAGAAGTACCTTCTACTCACCTCAAACAACATGAAAAGCACGGTTCTGAGGGACAGTAACTTGGACCTATTACAAGTCAGTGGCTGCTAATGGCTGTCTTTACATAGGCAACAAGACATTTCCTTTTAAAAAAGAATATTTTTTTACAGGATTCTTGAAGTTATGCACTCTTCATGTTCTTTAGAGTAAGTTTTCAGTTTTGAAGACAGGACTAGAAAGCTGCAACTGATCCTAAGAAATAATTTCTTTAGCCAATCCATGATTTTTCACTGTTTTAATATTTAAAATATTTTTTGAAAAGTTTATATTCTTCTCTTAACATCATTCAGGAAAAGAAAAAAGCCTGATACAAGTACTGCCTTTCTTAAATGACATTTAACAATTAAAATTGCAGATTCTAGCTGACTTGTTTGTTGGTTGTAAAAAACGTCAATTTACATCGAAAGAGCAATTGGCATAATTCCAGAAAGGGGACACTGTCCGTATCCTTCACTGGTCAGCAAGGAGCCAAGTCGATGAAGTTCAAAACTGAGCCTTCCCCATAGGACCACAGCTGATGCTACAGAAGTAGAAACCATAGTTCAGGATAAGCTGTTCTTTTATGAAGCACAGTGTACATTCAGATTGTTGGAATAGGAAGATTTAGGAAGACTTACATGAGTAACTTGTTGATGTTTATGCAAACACAAGGCCCCTTTTGTAAACAACACATTTATGCCTTTAGGAATACATAAACTTAACATAAGGAAATACATCCACTATATAAGTACTACATCTGTGCTACTGTTTATTTAGAAACAAATAATGCTTAATAAAACAATGCTCTATAACGTAGTCTTCTGGCAGAGCTCTGCATTGACAGACAAGATTCTTAAATTAAATTCCAAGCTTTCAGGCTGTAGATTCTGAAGTGCTTCTGTGAACAGTTTAATCTTTCCAACAAGAGCTCACTGAATTATAGTGGGGAAAAACAGAGTCACTCTTAAGATTTCAGTAAGAACTATGGAGAACGCTACCGTTACATGTATTTAAGGTTTTTGGGCTAAGCTTTTCTTTTTTTCCTTTTCCTTCTTTTTTGAGGGGTTTTTATTTTTTGTTCTGGATACGTTGTTTTCTGGTGGTTTGGTTTTGGTTGGTTGGTTTGTGGGTTTGTTTTAAATACCTAGGGATGCCTTCCTATCAGTTTATGGAGTTGCAAGCAATGGATTTACCGATTATTTCATGATTTTCTTTAGTCATCCCATTACAGTAGGCATTGCACTGAAATGCATCATTTCAGCCTTCTGAAGTTTTATGTATCACTGTCCTCAGTGTGGGAGGATCAAAACTGGTCACAATTACATCTTTTATGCACCCTCTCCCCATAGTTTCACAAGGCAAACAATGATTCAGATGCTCTAGGAAGCTCCAATTTTAATGCTGCAACAGGTTTTTTCCAACTTACCTGTGACATACCCTGAAAAAGCACATTATTTGATAATATCACGGTCAATATTCACACATGTCTTGTGTGAAAATGTAAGTATCGTGTATCTGGCTGACAGGTGACAAAAATGCCAATTAATGCTTGTTACTTTTGCTGTATTTGCATCTGAACGCACACCTAAGAATACTACAGGAAGTGAAAGTTACTTAAGCAGAAATCAAAGACAAAACTAACACTTTTTTGCTGCCAGAGGCAAAGAAGCAATTTCATGCAGCAAAACTTACTGTTGCAATTTCACCCCCACATCCGTGGCTAGGCAAAGCGAGATAACAAATGTTAAAGATATATTACCTTCAGATGGCAACAAAGAACCAACTCTTACACACATCCATTCACATTTCTTAATAATTTATTCATACAGTTATTTAAAACTGCATACGGCCACACATCCCACAAGACAGTCGGAAGGTACCTTATTTTGTCAGGCAAACATTATTTACTTTTCCATTTCTCAACATCTACATGTTCATGATGACTTTTACAAATATCTTCTCACAATCCGAGTACCAAAACACCACAACATCAAAATGAGAAAACCTATCAAAACAACCCTGTCATCCCACATAAACACACTCCCATGCAATAAATCAGCACATTACCAGGCATTACTATGCTGCTGTTTAAGTAGCCAAAACCAACCATACCCTCCCTTGTCAAAGGTTTGCCATTCCTAAACCCACTGCTGATACACCGAGTGCTGAAAGATCTCAACGCAATTCCTCTTGGGGCTCAATTCTGTTTCTAAAATCTATGGATTAGCAATGTCCAAACCACTACAGGACGCAGTTCTGAAGTAAGGTTATATCCATATTATCTTCAATCAACAACATCATTTATCACCTCAGCAGGCCAAGAAAAGCCACCATCCAAAGTATGAGGTAGGCAAAAAAAAGGATAGTTTGTATCAGGTGATCAAAAAGTTAACATGAATACACAAAAGAATTGTAAATCCATGTGATTTGATCAATCTAATGCTTTGCAGCTGTAAAAGTTTTTTAAGAAACTACTGTTAATTTTAAAGTTCTTATTATCTGAATAAATGTAGGACTTTGCCATGATTACAAAAATGTAGCTTTCTGTTTCACCTGTCCTTCTGTACTTTATTTTAAGCCTCAGTCAATACCAACTTTGTAATCAGAATTAATGTCTCATAATTTCACTACGGAGAAAATGAGAATGCTTTATTCTGAATTATTATGTCTGTTCAAAATCCAAAATTTTGACTTTATAATAGCACAACAGCAGAATTTATCTTACACGAAGCCTCCTAACTGACTTTTCAAGAAATCTTGAGTCCTTGTACCTCAAGATATAAAAAAACCCAACCAAACAAAGCACCCCCCAATACCTTCTTTTGCATAACTTTAGCAAACATACGAGAAATATGGGCACTACTTGAAAAGAAACCCCCAAAAACACAAACCCTGAGCCTTGAATCTAAACATCATTACAGTTATATTCTACAACAGTAGCAAGAGGAAAATTACTATGAATTAACAACAACAATTCCTATATTTAATGTTATTTAAAAATCAAAGTGTTACCTAAGGCAATTACCTTGCAGCCTTTAATATCTACAGGGAAAAGCCTAAGGGAAAATAATTGACTTTGCTAATTTTACCCTTGGCAATTATAAAATAGCTCTGCATTTCATTACGACTACAGAATTTCACATCTAATTGTCAGCCCCGAGAGAAGCGCAGAGATAAATGCATCATATACAAGCTCAGACAAGAGTTTAACAGCACAATAAAATTATCTTGGTAGCAGTGGTTTCAGTTCATGTTAAATCCCTCTTTAGTTTAAATTCTAGCCTATACAACAGCTATGCATGTCTATAGAGGTCATCGCATACCAGGGTCAGCACCATGCGTGATATAATGCTGCTCATTTCATTAGACAATTTGCTGAGCTACCAAATAAACACCAGCAATAAAGCAAGACTGATTTTTACTTTTTACATGAAAGAAAACAAAACATTATGAAGGAAAAAAGTCACAGTTATTTCGCACTGCTGAAAAACAGATGCCAGATTTGAAAATTCATCATTTACAAAAGAATAAATACAGTATGTTTAAATCATTGCACCTGTCAAGAGATTTCTATAGCTTGTACTTCAATTTTTCTAACTTTGCTAGTAGGGTTAGATGTATGAAAAAGAATAATTTACTAAGTCAATCAGTTTCCATAATGGCATCCCACTTATCGTATGTAGAAGCTATGAAAGTATTTAGATGTCAGAAAGATGAAAAAAAAGTGCTAAAATGTTTTGGCAGAATTTTCCGACATGCAGTATAATGATTGCTTAAAAAAAAAAAAGAAAAGAAGTATTTCTTTGCACTTGTGCTTCATTTCACCGTGGGCTTGTTTCCTGGCAAGTCTTCAGGGATTATACATTGCTGCTGCAATACTTAACGATGTACGAAATGCAAAGTAATAGGTGCTACATTTTATAAGAGTTTCCTCTTATGTTGAAACAAAAAATTGATGTAAGGTTAAATCCTTTGGTCTATCTTGAGAATCTGACTAAGTACTAAAAAGACCAAATGGATACAAATCAACAATTATTAAAATCAATTGAACTCCATTTTGGTTACGGTATGAGTAAAACTTTGCACTATATAAAACTTTTTTTTTTTTAATACTTACTACCAGTTATCACCATGATGGCTTAACCCACTATTCCAGCAGATTGACATCTAATTTTCTGTCTCTTCTCCTGAATCTCATCTCTATGCTACAAAATGACACCACTTTCGAGAGAAACTGTCACACTCATGATCTAAGCAGTACAGAAATACTTAGCTACCATCACGAGGAGCTTTAGCATGAGAATCTAAAAACAATAGACTCCTTAAGCTCAGGATTAAAACTATGTTGATTATTGACAACTGCACGCATGAAAAACATTTATTCTACATTATGATATGGCAGCAAGCTTCAGACGTATAAAAAGTACCCCTGCAAAAAAGAATTGCTTTCTGTTTCCACTGGAATGGCACACTAAGCTCTTCAGCCATACATGTCGTTAGGTGTTACACTAGACTGGCACAGGGATGCCCAGGAATCTCTCTCCACCACGGGAGGTTTTAAGAACTAGTTAGACAAACACATGTCAAGAATGATTTGTTGTAGCTGATCCTGT
The DNA here is from genome assembly GCA_013398225.1 of Steatornis caripensis. Taxonomy (NCBI): domain Eukaryota; kingdom Metazoa; phylum Chordata; class Aves; order Caprimulgiformes; family Steatornithidae; genus Steatornis; species Steatornis caripensis. Next base: position 84,674 of record VZSC01001436.1, read on the forward strand.
CTGGGGAAAAGAAGAACTGACCAGAGAGATGATCTCTTAAGGTCTATATTAGTCTCGTTTTCTAAGATAATACATATATAGAATTCATTTGTCATGAAAACTCATTTCCCTGTAAGGTTTCAAACAGTTTGCCTGAGCAGCTGGATCGCAGCTGCCCTTTAGAAGCCAGTACATCCACGTTAATAGGGCAATCCAATACCCAGAGGCATCCAAATGCCTAACAAAGTGATTTTTTTTAAGAGTAAAAAGTCACCCAAGTGCTGTGTAGACAAAGAAATGAAGCCTTTTCCCCAAGAATTCCCTAAGACGGACAAACCTTTCACAAAACACAAGGAAAAACAAAATGACAAACCAAACACGTCTTCAGCCGGCAGTCTGCCACAGGTGTTGTAGTCTGACATGTCATGAGGATGCCACTACATATAAGTTAAATTCACCAAATTAACCACTCATCCATTACTACAGTGCTTCAGAATGTATACCAAAGGCCTCACCACAGTAATTCTATAGGACAATGGTAAACACATTCACACAGCAGCAGCAGCCGCCCGTTAATCCATCTATAGCTATAATGTAAGTATGTTGGTTGGTTAAAGGATGCTTCGTATATACACACATATCAGAACTGGTGATTTTTTAAAGGGTCTCTCTTTTGGGAGATTCACTAATAGTTACTTCCTCTGGCAGTAGAAGCATTTTTTCCTTTTTACCTTGGTATTTTGCAACTGCGCAAGGCTTGTGCAAGCATTTGCTAGAAGAAAATCTCCGCTCAAAACAGCCATTTTATTTCCAAACTGCATATCCTTCAGCGGGCCATCGCAGGACTTGAGTTCACCAATATTCACTATGCCACGATGCACCAGAAAGGCAGTGTGGATCAGTTCTGTAATCTCGGCCAGACTTCTTTGACTGAAAACAAAGAAAAAGGACAACTGTTTTTCATTTTATAAATAAAATGTACATTCTTAAGGGGGAAAAAAACCCAACCACATGAGCTAAACAGATATTTTATGAATTATCATGTAGCTCTTCTACATACTTCTAGAAGCCACAACCAGGAGGTGTTAAGCACAGAGAACTAAGTATTTCCATGTAAGCAGCAGGTACTACAGGTTCCATTTGGAGGAATGCTGCCCTTTGTTTGAATTCCTTCGCAAAATAAAGCTAAGTAATCAATACAGTCCTCATGGTGCTTTCTTTTTTTGTATTGTCTTCTAGAAGCATGAGGGACACTGACATGAAGAAAATGCCAAGCAGAAAGTACTGACGGGAAGCAACAAAGGACGTATCAGCAGGGGAGTCGTGAGCAAGCCGATCTGAACACCGTTAAGAACACTGCAGTCAATGACTGCTCAAATTAGAGTTAAATTAATAACAGGATACCTTGCAGTTCAAGAATACCAAGGGGAAAAGGCGCAGGGGGGAGAGCAGAAAGAGCTGAACATTTTAAAACTGTGTACTAGTGATATTTCACTGGTTGTTTCGGTCTGAAGAAGCAAAGGTGATTGTTCAGCAAAGGGGTAGACCTGATCTTATTTCCATAGGTTTACGAATCACTTCTTATTCCAACACACAGTGTAATACATTCTGAATTTAGAGGTTTCAAATCCCCGTGAGAGGCTTGCCATAGAGGTTATCCCATAGAGGCTTGCCCTCTATTTATTTTCATTTTTTGGAAAAGGCACGAAGAGTCATTAGCACCGCCCTCTCCTCCCCTCCTCCTTCAATTCAACCCTGTAGCCCCCAATAGTTAGTGACTGTCACTCCAAGGAGCCCAGAGATGTCACCTTAGCTCAGAACTACAACAGGGCGATGAACAGACATAACAGCTGAGCAGGGACAAGGGGAGGGGGGAACAGACCAATGCACTGGAGCATCCTCTTAACACTGCAAACCTAGACACAACACAGGCCCCCCCTTGCATGAAACCTTCAGCACATTTGTATCTTTTCCGACTCAAGCAATTCTCTCTATGTCATAGAGACTTCACAGATGAGCAAACCCACAATGCACGCCCTCAACCAGACATGTGACTAAAAGGCCTTAAAGTTCAAATTGAATTGCAACCTAGTACAAAGGCATGTTACGCTCCCCGTGCTTATTCAAAAGCGGCCAAGCACTGAGTAACCAAACCGCCCCATGCCTTCACATGCACGTATACCTGCTGACACATACTCAGGTTAGGTTTTGCCTCAGTACTGGCACAGTACTGAGTAAATTAATACTGATTCCTCTGGACGGCATAGATGTGTTGCACCCGCCCCGCACGATATTAATCTAAAGTAACCTTTTGCCCCAAATATATCTGACCTGCAAAGAGCCCCAGCAGCAACTGTTTCAGGCCAGTGATCCATGCCAATTAGCAAGAGAGAAGAGCTAGTAGAGCCACGCAGCCTGGGCAGGCATGCAAAAGGTAGATAAGCTGAGGGAAGGGGATAAACAGAGGATCCCGATGTATTTTGTTACATACAAAGAAACTAAGCTGTTTTAAAAGCTACCTTTATAATTTACAATNGTAGAGCCACGCAGCCTGAGCAGGCATGCAAAAGGTAGATAAGCTGAGGGAAGGGGATAAACAGAGGATCCCGATGTATTTTGTTACATACAAAGAAACTAAGCTGTTTTAAAAGCTACCTTTATAATTTACAATTTTTGCTCCACGAGGAGAAAAACAATCCAAAACCAGAACAGCTAGCCATTCTCCATGCAGACAACAAAACTGAGGGTTGATGCTGTTTTTCAAAGAGGCGAGGGAGGAACGCACACAACATACAGCCGCAGTACTGTAATCACGCTTGGCTCGGCTCTAACAAAGGGTTAATAAAATTTCAAGCTTGGAGAAAAAGACTAACAAGACATCCCGATGCTCCTGCTGTCATTGTCAGGGCAGCCCTTGGAGGAAATGTCCATATCAATTCGGTTTATCAGATGGACAGCTGATCAACATTAAACAGACTTGCTCTGGGCAGACTGAGCCGAGCTACCTGTTATGAATAGCAATGAGAGCCCTCTGCTCCCCGCTGCCGAGCTCTGCCATTTCCGACTGCCGCAGATCCCAGGACATATGGGGATCCCTAGTGACGAGCACATAAAGCTGCAGCTAACTCAAGCGACGGCTCATTTCCCCCAGCTGAAAGCAGGCATTAATATCCTGAGGAGATCAGGCCTGTCTCTGTGACCCCCAACTATTGAAGCAAAACGACGACTGTCCTATTTCTTCATTTAATAAGCTTTTAATGAAGGAAATAAAAATCCCCTCTTTGACTTCAGCATCACTCTTCATGAAAAGGTTACACAAATACATCAGTGTCATGCTTTCCAAATGCTCAGGATCTGCATGTTTTAATTTCTTTTTCTATAATCCGTTTGTTCTCCAAACGGTATTCACATTATTTGTGCTAACGAGAGAACCATATTAGGCAGATAATCTGTGTCTAACTCTGATCATCTATGCCACTCTTCCACCCTCGCTCTCTAGCAAAGTAAAAATACAAGAACCAAAGCTATTGCAGAAATCCCAGGCAATAGATTTCTAATGTTTTTTGCGATAACCCCTGCGATACCCAGGTGCAACTAAGAAGTCCACAGTGCTGCTATAGATACAGGAGGGTTCTTGACACGACTTTGTAAAGCAGCCAACAAAAAAACCACCCCGCTGTTATGAAGTTGCTCTTGAATGGCTAAAGCAATACTATATACAGCTTCCTCCATCTGAAGTACAATTCAGTGATTAAATAATTTTGTATTTGGAAGCAGCTAATCCCAAAATACAAAAAATTAATGTTTGTGCAATGCTGCGTTTACAACAACATATGACAGAGTACAAAAGCAGAAACAACAGGGCAACAGGATTACGAATTCTTACTGCTTCCATCCTGCGTTCTTGCTCCAGAGCCCACGTTCATACATCAAAGAAGTGGTTTCCACAAGAATTACATAGCAAGGTAGTACTGAGAAAATAGCCAACATTTTAAAAACATACAAAGTCTCTAAATGGAAGCAGGCTAAGAATAAGAAATGCTTTTTCACCAAATGCTAACGTACTTCCATCTGTCTTGCACAGCCTTTGCCACTGAAGCAAGAACTCCCTGCAAGCTATCACCGACTGCCCCAGAGGCTCCACGTACAGACATCACGTTTCAACAGACGACACCATTTTGAGCTCCATGCATTCTTTAATCTCCTTTTCTTTCTCCCCTTCAAAAATCAACCCACATGCAGCAATGTCATTCCAAAGAGAGTGGTACAGAGGCTTGGACAGTACCAAGGGGACCTCACCGACAAGTTTTGATGGGTCATAGTCAAACAGGCACAAATTCCGCTGTTACGTGCATTATTTATGCTAACCGTGAAAAACAGCTCCCCTCCCTCCACCCTCTCAACTAAGAGAATCCTGGAACCGCCAAAGCTGGCAGGGACCTCTGGAGGTCATCTGGTCCAACTCCCCTGCTCAAGCAGGGCCACCTAGAAACAGCTGCCCAGGACCATGTCCAGACGGCTTTTGAATATCTCCAAGGATGGAGACCCCACAACCTCTTTGGGCAGCCTGTAAACAGGACAACAGGACAAAGCGGCTCATTACCCTTTCAAGCCAATTACTATCTACCACTTCAGTGAATACTTTTTCTCCTTCCTCCAGTCTTTGATAAGATCCTCAGTCTTGTTCTTGGCTCTCTTCTCTTGTTGCACTACTCTCTACTTCATGAAAAACCTGTATTTACAGACTTTTCTTGCGCATGGTATGTAAAAGGGAGCAGCATGTAAATTGCCTCTTGTTTTTCTGCTCTTCACCCCTCCCTCCCGCAAGTTTAGCACCAGTGTAACTAACCTAAATCTCTGTAAAGTGCTTACTACGAAGTATCCCTTAGGTTATGAGCTCCTCAAGCTGCAAGTGTCATCCCTGAAAGTACCAAGAAAACACTAACTTCACGAGTAATTATCAGACTCTTCAGCAAGGTTAATTAGAGCTATATTGGACTGTGAAATACCAGCATGCAGGAAAATACTAGAAAAATGTAAAATTAAGTTACATAGACATCCTGCAACAAAAAAAACCTAAGTGCAATTTCTATTCTTCCTCTTCGATCCGCTCCCCCAGTGAAGGCACACAGATCATTGGCATTTAAGTATGTTTTGGTGGACTTTGATACAACAAAAGTATACTCACTGCTGAGCATACTTCAAGAAATCTTTTATATCTCCCTTTATAAACTAATGCAGTAGCTGCAACATCATACAGAGAAAAATAACTAATGGAGAAACTTTGTGAATATGCTTCTATCTCAAAAAACGCATTTCATAATTTTGTTTTGGATTAAGATTTCCTATTCGTATGCCTGGGAGTCTGCCTCATCACAGCATCGCTGTTACTAATTGGTATTATTATGGAGATGAACATCTCATGCAGAATTCAAAGCAAATTTTAAAGCTTACACAAAACTATACAAAATGGTAAGAAGAACTGGCCAAATATTGAAACAAAACTGTGGAAACAAAATAGGGTTTGATAGTAAACTTCCTATGCAACTTTTAAAAATTCATTTTGCAGTGTTCCTTCCCGGCATCCTGAATAGCCTCTTTGTTGTTTACCTTTAAAGACTTGCAGCAATGAAACATTAGCCAGTATGATCTCTTTAAGGGTTCTTATAAGTGACTTCAGCCCCTAATTTCAAGTCCTGCTCTAAAAAGAAATAATAGCATTTTGCAAAACATACGATAAAATAGAAACATTAAATAGCAGAATTGTATTGCTGTGAACAAAAGAGTACTTCAGCTTAAATACTCCTTCAGAGTCTGAAGGCTCTGCCTGGTTTACTCCGATATTTGGTATCGGCGCCCAGCAAAGTAAGAGCGATCACCACCTACAACAGCACATCTTTCTTCTACTGTATGGCACCATCACAGCAATTCCCCTTTCAAAGTGCACAGGCTAAAAGAAAAATATTCCCAGCCTGGAAGCAAAACCAGCAATTCTGTGAAGAAGGTGAGAGAATCTAGGCAAAGTCCTGGTAAGCATCACTGCCTCAAGTTCAGTTTTGGGAAAAAGAAAAAGAAAAGAGGTGTTAATCAGAGAGGCCAGCAGAAGAATACCACCAGAATCAGTAAGTCAAACTGATGTTTTCCGGGACTTGGAGGCAGATGTGCGGGCTGGGACCAATAAAGAAGAGAACACACCAAGAGGAGTCCTGCACAGTAAGAAGTATCTAATCGTTGTAAGACCTAGAAAACCAGTGACAATCCAGCTGAGTGAACAGATGAGGAGCAGGCAGGCTGGGTTGACAAGATAAGAATCCAGATATGCTCGCCATAAAGACACTTCTTGTCATGTTAGGACTTTTATAGCGAGAAGGATGTAAAGCACATTCTGCAATCGACAGGTGTTAAAAGAATATTTATATTGCTCAAACCAGATGTGAGGTGTGGTAGCAAGCCTAGGTGTGTTTTTAAAGCCCCACAGACAAGGATATTAAATAGCTTCATGTCTTATTTCATTTATTACGCATTTCATAAGCACTGCAAAGTGTTAAAAAGGGAGATATCCATTACTTTTCCTTTTCTTCTAGACCCTTTCTACACTGTTAGGGAATAAAAAGTAGACTCTAGGCATGACCAGTAGTTACATTAAGTATTCTTAAAAAAAAAGGGGGGGGGAGGGGGGAGAGTTTAGGTTTTACAGTCTCTTTTTTTTTTTTTAAAGGAGGGCCAGCTAGCTTAACCTCACTAATCAAACTAGAGGAAAAAACAAGAATATTTTTGAAGATGTAATGAAAAAAATTACTAAGATGTCTGGAAAAAGAGATTTCTTGGATTACTTGAACACTGATGCTAAGAAATCAGGCAATAAAAATTGGAGCTACTCATTTATAAGCATATTGTCAAATTTATTAGAATTTGGCATTATTAAAATCACATACCATAACCCTCATTTTAAAATCACCGGTTACCCCAATGGGAAGATTCACATTTCCAAAATTAAATAAAGCTGTCAAATGTAATACTGTAATTTTATAAGGCAATTATCAAGACTTAAACTTCAAATAAACAAAAGACAAGTTGAAATTCTAGTTGGTGTTAACAGCTATGTAGACCATATCAAGTCCTACATCAAGCCACAGCAAGAGCCAAGAAGTTTACTTCTTTAAAGAGCTACTTCTCATTTTGTAAATAATGATGCTGATACTACATGAGAATACTGAATTCTCTGAATAATGTCTATCGGCAAGATAATGTGTTGTCACTACCTTAAATTTCTAAAAGGAAACTTCCTACCTCAAGAAATGTCGCATTCAACTTGAATTCTCTATTAAAAATTTAATTTGCAGCAAAAAGCTCATACCAGAACCAGAAATTTAGGTACAAGTGAACATGAACTCAATATATTTGTTATATGAAAACAATATAATCAAAACCATAGCATTATGCAACCATTCTTTATAAATATGACATACAATATTCAGAAGCACAGAACATTATACATAAGCAATATTTTTGATGATAAAACAAGCTGAATCAATTAGAAAAATTAGACAGAAAAATGTGAATACTTTTTGGAAACTATTCGAGAATATTTTGCTATATGACCAAAAAGCCACAATTCCCCAGTTAAAAAGACTAACATGATTAAAAACAAAACAATAAGCCAAAAAATCACGGCTCAGACAAAGCCAAACCAGCTCTAATTCCTTTCCTCTCCAGCTCAAGCAAAGCGGAAAACTGATAGCAACAAATGCAAATCAGAGAAACCAGGTAAAGAAGAAAATTGATGAAGGAATGAATGAGAAAATGCAGAGATGGACAGGAAGCTGAGCAAAGGCAATTTTAAAAGGATATACTAAAAAAACGCTCAAAGCCAAAACAAATTTTAAGAACTACATTGGTCTATTAGGTAAGGGTGGGCAGAAACATAACAACACAAAGGCAAAGGATTTTACAAAGTCTATTATACTTTTAAGCAATACATTTGCACAACCAGGTATCAATATCTTCTACCTCAGTGGTGAATAATAATGCTCATAAACAGCAGCAGCGGTTAAGATTTTATAGTCAGTAGGTCCAGAGAACTTGCATTGAGGAGAGAAGGCAATAGCAAAGGACTAAACAGCAAAGAGAATGAATTATCCTCAATACAGAGTCAACTGAGCTGGTTCAATATGCTTTACTCAAGTAAAAATATGTATAGCAAAAAAAAAAAAAAACAGTCCCAAGATCTCAGCTAGACCTACAGAAAGCAGACTACATACATTGAGGACTAGGGACTCTTTTAGGAAGAAAACACTGAAGGTTTGGAAAAGGGTAGAAGGAGGGTAAAAGAACAGATCATCCCAAATAATGGGTTAAAATACAGGATACCACCGTGGTCAAAAAGGGTAACAGGATCCATTGACGATTTAAGGGAAGAATACCAGCAAAAGTAGTGTTTCTGTCAACCCTGGGGTTTTGATGGCAGTAAAAATCATTGCTGGTAACCTTCTTTCAGGAAGAATTTGAGAAAGAAGGAAAAAGTTTAGAGAAGAGTCACACTAACAACCAGAGTAAAAGAAAACCTACAAAGAGAGAAAATAAATGTTTAATATACAGAAAAGGCTATTATTAAATCTGTAGATTGACTGGGTCACAGCCACTTGAAGAAGGTTTAAGTATCTACACTACAGAAAAAAATTGAAGACAAAAAAATACTAAGATTATCTAGCAAAGATAGAATTAGATCCAGTAGCTTGAACTTGAGCAAATCCAGAAAAGTCTAAGGTGAAGGCACTTGCCAAGATCTAATACAAAGAGTAACAATGGATTCTTCAACAACGGCACGATCAAAGCCTGCCTGATGAAACCCTATTTAAGCACAAGTATTAGACCTGACTAGAGTTGGGGAAATCCTATGACCTGTTTTGTATTGCAAGCCAATGTGACTAGCAAATGATGTCTCCTAGTTATTCATGTATTCATGAACCATAAAGCCAAGGGAAGGAAATTTTTCAGAAAATAAACAAAAGACAACTTAGATTTGGCAGCAGTTAACATGGGTCCCTGTATCTGAAAACTTACTATTGACTAGCAGCCCATTTTCTTTTAAGGAGGTATAGATGCTTCCTGCACTGGGATTTCCAAACACATTTATTCGAGCCACCTTATTCAGGAGACACATGAAACCTGGAGCCACTTTGCCCACTACAGTTACCTCCCATTCCCAGCGCAGGAGCATTCAAAGCCACCAGCAGGCTGGGAACCACAGATATACGGAGTTTAATTCTGTCTCACTGCACATAGAGAGTTAACATTTCAAAATTCATTTTAAGCAAGTTCTGCAAGAGGAAACAATCTACATTCAGGATTCACATCTGTCTTTACACATTTAGGTATCCACATTGGTAATGCAACATATTTGGCGCTGTGCTAACCTAGGAATACATACGAGTATTCCCACAAAGAACAGGAGATAAAGAAAAACAGAGACCATCTACAAAATTATTTTATGTATATAAGGGTGTGTATTTTACCTAAGTATACATATTTTCTTTAATTACAGTTTTCCATATAACCATTAGGGGGTTCTAGCCATGCAAGTCACATTTATTAAAGGCAGCATGTCAAATAAGAGTTGACAATTACAGGCTATATCAATACACATTATGCCAGATGGTAATGAGCCATACACAAAGGGCCAGCCATCCAAAATAATCACACCATTTTCCACAGAAATGTTGAAGAGGTTATGGTTTATTACACAGTGCTCATTAGATATACAGTGGCAGCATTAGCAATTTTTCCTTCATTTGTGTCTCATTTAAGACTCTGCCCCCACAAGCCCATCCAAATTAGTACACAAGGTTAAAATCATTATGGTCAGAGGGAAAAAATATAAAGTTGTATTTTTATTTTACAGTAATGGTGGATCAAAGGTCCCTGGAATCTATTATTCTCTCAACTATTATCTAACACAGGATACTAAAAAGAATGAAATCCACTGTCATTTGCCGTGAAGAAAGATAGCCTGTTTTAAATGAGCAAACTCTATATTATTTAATAAATAACACTAAGTGAAAACAACAGCTAGGCTGTGACACAGAGTGACAAAAGCCATAAAACTAAAAGTTGAAACTGAACTTTCAGCCTTGGCTTTGAACTTTCTCATCTGCTTTTCAATTTGCTGCTTTAATGGCACGGAAATACTTAAGTGTCCGAAAGGCAACTCATCCTTCACAGCAGGCTGGAAAAACAGTTGTCTCAAACAACTAGAGTGCTCTGAGAAAACAGCTATAAGATATGATTTAAAGTACCTTTCTACCCAACTGCATATGTTGACTTTCAGCTAGAAAACAGCTGTTGGAGACATGTATTTTCCTGTCTTTCTGTGTTTATAGGAGGAACATGAGTGAAAAGATGTAACGGGGCAAATGTGAATATTTGTCAGCACAAGCAAGGATACGTTTATCACTTAAAAACATGTCAGTGTCCCCCAAACTCCAAGTGGCAGCCAGCATTTGGAAGTCAAAAAACTGTGAGAGAAGGAGGACTTGAGCACTGGATGTGCCACCTGACAACACGACTGCAGAGAACTGGCTTTTCAGTCCGGGCTGCTCTTTTGAAGCATGCAGAGCATCCCTCTGAAATCTGGGTTTCACATCAGGCAGCCACCCGGCTCTCAAGACCAGGGGATCCTTACACCTCCTTCCTTGGCCACTCCTGCTGAGCTATTCTGCTGTTACACAAAAAGCTGAATTATTCATTCAGCCAGATGGCAAGAGAGCGAAACAAGTTAGTCGGTCTCCAGGAAATTACGGAAGAGAAAGGTGGGACACCTGGACTCCAGCTTCTGCTCCACAGTTACTGGGAGAGCAATAACATTACGTATTTGAGCATTCCCGAACTAGGTGCCCTGATATCCCTGTGTGAAGAGGATTTTTCTGAAAATTCAGAGGAATACTCAGGATTTGCATACTTTCAAATACTTGAGGGAGCCAAGCCTGGACTTTCTGCATCCGCAGTGAATGCTCAGTCAGTGGCTACAGAATGCGAAGCAGTGTTTACAGCACATCTCCAGTTTGGGAATTCCACATAGATAGTTTCCTCGTTAAAATAGCCAACGAACCTTATCCGTGTTTCACAACTGTTTGAAAGATAAAAAGCATGTTTTATTTAATAGGGTCATTAAAAAAAAAGAGCTTACAAAATTAAAAAGAATTCCATTAATTCCAAGCAATGCAAGTCTATGATAACTGAACAGGTACTCTGATAACTAAATATAGTAAACAGTTTTCTATCAACAACAATACTGAGCATCAAGTTTGTTCTTCTACCTGCCATTTGTACAGTTAATTTTATTACTGAAAAACCAACTTAGCCCAACAAGGTCACATTTTCACAGGCAGACACCAGCAAATATGAAACAAATACGAAATCTGTGCAATGTGAAACAAACGCAAGCCCCTGATTCATCATAAAATCCAGAGGGCATCAGGCTAATTTAAAGGTCTAAGCAGAACATAGCAAACATTATGCAGAAGTTTTATATAGTTATTTTCACATTAAGTTTCCAGACGATTCAGAATAGGTTTAAATTCTCTAATGTTGATTCAAAAATGGAAGACCAGTGGCCAATTCCAAGAAAGCTGATCACAAGGTAAGCCACATCTGCACAACTACCAGTGGTCTAGAAGCAACAGAACCACCACTGTTCCCCTAAAACAGCAGTACTACATTTTTAAAAACTGAAGGTAAAAATAAGACATTTGAACGTGATGGGGTGGAAGAAGAGCAAGCCAAAAGAAGAGTTTAAAATGGAGCTAGCATAAAGATCTTTTTGGCTTAATGAAGCAAGCAAGTTGCAGGTATTGTAAACAGGAGTATAAAAAAGGCAAGGTAGGAGGTGATCAAAAGCTTTGGCAACAGCTGCTGTAGCAGGGCCTTGCAAAAAGTGGGACGGCAGGATACATGATGCAAGGAAAGACAGTAAGACTCAGAACTGAATAAGGTATGTTGATGAAAAATCTCAAAAGACGAGGTATGAACTACAGGACTAATTTGTGGATTGGACGACAGTGCTGTCACCAAAGCAGAAATCAAGAGGAACACAACGATGGAGAAAAATCACGTATTTTGTTACAGAAATGACCGAGATTCCTCCCCTTATGACAGCAGCACGTCAGCCAGACTGCTTATGGAACAACTAGGCACCAGCTAGGATGCCCATCCATCCAGGATTACACAGATATGCTCTACAGGCCCTTGACAACAACAGTCCTCCAATTATATCACATGCATTTATTCCGTTTCACATCATCATTTAGAAATAGTTTTGACTATTCTGTGCTTTACTTAACTGAAATATTTAAATACTTGCATTAAAACCAACTGCAAGGATATGAAGGGAAATAAAAGGTCTCTTGCAGGTAAATGGAAGAAACAGGCTACTAACAATTAATTTTATGACCATACCTTCTCTTACCTTATATTAGTTGTTTCTCAGCCCTCTAAGACTTTGAAGCATGGCTACCATTTTATTTGCAATGTCTCTGGGAGACGGTTTGAACCAACATAACAGAAATTCTCATTACTGCGTACTGTCAACTATGCGGATACGGCCAACATGACTTATCACTCCAAGTGTTTCTCTGAAATATCTCTGAAGAGTTTGTCTATAATTGTATTCAATGTAGCTGAAAGTTAAGGTGCAGCAACCTTGACATTAAAGCTCTGCTACTAATGACACTTCAAACACGGAACCTTTTTATGTGAGAGAAAAGAAGGTAACCTTTTTTATGCAGTGAAGAACGAACACCTGATAAATGAGCAGTCCTGTTAAGAGAATAGATAGTTCATACATCTAACTGCACAGGAAAAAGGCATTAAAAAATAAAATGTGAATCACCAAAATACAGGAAACCAGATAGGGCTGAGGTTTATTTTATATATATAAATATATAATTTTTTTTTATTCTGCTTATATAAAACATACTGTGTATTCTGAAATACCAATAAATATCCAACTCACAGAGGAAAAAACAATAAATTAAAACATACACTGCTTGCACTTGCACAACCACAGATACCTCATGCTACCAAGTAAACCTGTGCTATTCTGAACAGCTGTACCTGCATTTATGTTAGTCAGCAATTAAAAGTATCATTATCACACCTGCTCTCCTCTACTCTCCCGAACTTTCAATGTTCAGAATTGGATAGGGACATTAACACCATATATTAAAATGTTTTATTACAGGAAAGTTTTTGCTTTTCACAAAGCAGAAGTATGCAGCAGATGGATACTGCCTGCCGCGTACCAGGAACGAGACTAATAGCTAAAGGGAGAGAGCAGACTTCTCAGAGACCTTGCCCCTTACACCAGGTGTGTTGACAGAATCGCCAGCAGGGAAAGGATAATAAACCTTTTGGAGCACGGCAACGGGTGCTGCTTCTGGGACCATATCAGCATAGTAACAAGCATTTGGTGCTGTTGATGTCTGCAAAGTTTTATCATTATTAGTAGTATATGTTTTATGCAAATGGCATACCGTGTGATATTGAGAAAATGTGTCTTTTGATGCAAAAAACCCTACCTACTATAACACCATTGGCATAATTTCCATCTATTTTTACCTTATTTACATCAGTTCTATAAGGTATTGGAAAATCTCATGCTTTCATTTTTTGGTCCTTTCATTCTAGAATGATTCAATCTACACATTTTAATAAGGGGTAAAATGACATCAACCAATTCAAGCAACATTAACCCCAAGTGAGTGATGGTGGAGAGACAGCTATATGCTAATAAACCACCTTCCAGAACAAACGTAATTTCTGCAGAATTCCTACCTGAGTCCACAAAATAGGATCATTTCTTGATTGCAGCCACTACTGTAGGTTTGCTAAAATTCAATTTGCTGACTGGAACAGCACATGAATTTAGCTGAACTTTCTGTACTGGTTCTGTTGCATGGACATCAGAAGCCAGAAAGAAATTTCAGGTATAAGAGACTGAAGTAAGCTTTTCACAGAACACTGTTTGGGTGAAACATAACAATTATGAGAAATAAATCAGAAATACTGTACAGTATCTGAAACTTTCTGTTCCTTCCCTTTCTGGAATAATGCATAATTTATTTGGCTGCATCTTCTCTTTCAACAAAAGTTTACACAAATTTGGCCAAGTCTTTGAAAAAATTAAAAACTACAACTGCAAATACTTTAATGCACTTCAAGAGTTAGGCAATCAAGCTCCCAAAATCTCATGTGCACCAAACATGCTCCATAATCACGCTGCCAGTGCTGATCAGAAGTTTTCAACTGCTGCAAACCATAGAAAAAACCGTCATGTTTCTGATTTCTATTTTGACTGCCTAAGCACCTTCTCAAATACAACACTGTCAGAATACCACGTTGTACTTATATTCTTGAGATCTTTATCCCTAATTCTCTAACTCCTTATTCCTCTTCTCAAATCACTGATCACTGTCACCACACATATTTCTAGTAAATTAGACTCAGAATGCAACCATTACCTCCAAATCTGGACTTACTAGCCTTGCAATCCACCTACACCTAAAACCTTTTATTAACTTAAGTAACAATTTAACTTTCCTCTTTTTCTAATAGCAAGGCGCAACATAACAATGACTAATATAATCCATTCCACTCTACTGAAATACAATCTCATGCTCATTGAAAATGTTTCTGCAGAGACGATTCATTTTTATTAATGAGTCTTTTTCATCACAGTAATTCTTGCTATTAGTCCTTAGTAACTTCTCTACCACTACTGCGTCAAATAAAAAAATCACTTTGCTTGTGAAGACAAAGATCTACCATACGAAGATATCAGCATGCAGTTTTATTTCGCAATGTCTACTTAAAAGGGAGTCAGTCCAAAAATTTGTTTCTAGTTGTCATCCCCTGAAGAAATTCAGTTTCTGAAATAAGGAATTTTTGGTCTGACATTCTTTACCAGAATTCAACTTAGAACCCTTTTTCCCTACCTTCAAAAAGAAAACAAACCAACAAAACAACAACAAAAAAAAAACCCACAAAAGGTTCTTAGGTAATCTTCTCTTGCCTCTCTTCCTGTTTTTCACGCCAAAGAAAACTTCTTACCTTGAACAATCCTGGCTCTAGCTCTGCAATAAGTGGTAACTTCTCTCTCTTTCCTTGTATTTTCCTTATCTACCTGTTATCCGTCTGTACTCACATGCTTCATATTGGAATATATTACAAATAACCAAGCTGCTCTGCCCAGTAACACAGTGCCCTGTCTACACCACTCGCAATGATATGCTGCTGGTTTAACTATTATTGTTCACTTTAGAAGCATCCCAGAGCTGTCAAATTCCACATGAAAAATCTACTGGAAGTTAAAGGCCAGATACCAGTGAAGTGACAAGAAATATTCATTCACTTAACGTGTAATGTGATCAGGGTCCAGAACATGCCATTATTTCAAGTGGAAGGGAATGGATGTTGTACAGTCTTTATACAGTCTCATGAAGTCTAAGCAAAAAAGGGTACCTTCTGAGCTACAAGGGCATTGTTCATTAGCAGTCAGGCCCACTCTTATTTATACTCCATCCCAAAATAATGTTACCACCACAGAAACAACATATTGCCCACACACAGCCAAATATGCCAAAGATCAGTACATATTTTTACATACATACACTTCTGGAATATAATGAAGACCTTCTCCTCAACTCCACCTCAGCAGATGAAGGATTTTCTAATATCTTCAGGTACATGGTAACAGAATACTGACTGAATCATATTAAGAAAAAAAATTAAATTGGTAAGCCTTGTAATACTTAACTTCACATTGCTACAATTTTCCAAGTATTACAGAAATTTGTATTGAAACTGCATAATTGCATTGTAAAATTTGTCAAGGGAGAAGTTAATAGGTTGTGCCTGGGAAGAGGACAGCTGGTACTTCAGCAGATGGGAAAGCATGGCAGATATTTTGGGACTGTAGGACAAATAAATTACAGAGATACAGTTACTTAAGAACTTGCTGTGAAGCAATTGGTCATATTGACATCATAGTTCTGAGGGATAAGCAGTGCCCAGAGCTGTTGGAAGCTTCCATCACAGCACGGGACTGTGCTTAGGTGATGGTTAGAAATCTCTCTTCACAAATATGATTTTTTTTTTTTTAAATGTGGAAGTTCAAGCAGAAATTTATTGCAAGGGAAAAAATTTAAAGCAAACCACCAAAGAACAGCTCTGGTGAAGTGCTCTGGTGCGCAGAGATGCCATGCCCCAGGAAGGCTATACCAGGTCTTGTTACCCACAGGTGATCTGGCCTTTCTTTGAAAAGTTGCCACCAGAGTGAAGGCAAGACTTTATTGCTCCCACAGCTGCTCCTGACCCACTGCAGAACTTCATCAGTGCTGCTCTGGTTTTGTATGCTACGCTGCACACCGTGGCAGTCCAGCACCCACTTCACAAGCAGCAGGAGGAGGCAGCTCCACCGGAAAAGGGTGGGCTGGACAGACAGACAGACAGCAGGCAGCGTTATGGTCTCGCCAAGGTAAGCTGTCCCTACTGTGCTTTCTATGATGCTGAGCATTACTTCATTTAAAAAAAAAAAAAAAACCACAAAAGCCCCCTTTGTAATGTACATACTGAGCTCCCCTTGCTCAGCTATCTAGTGCTAAACAGACTTACTCTGAACAAGATTTGAGCCCATATTGCTGCACAGCCTTTGATTAGCTTTAATGCAGTGCCTTTTGATTTATTCTACAGTGCAAGGAGAGGACCTTTTCTTACCCAACACTTAACTGCTGTATTAGCACATGCTGTGTATGCTGAAAACAATAAAGAGTTAATGAAGAAAAGTACTGGCTACAATGAATTAGTAGTATTGTTAGATTTGTAATTGGAGCTGATTTTTATTGTTGTGGGTGGAAGATGATCAACAGGAATATGTAATCAAGTTGTATGTGCTTTTCATCTCCTGAGACTCGTCTTGTAAATGAGATGAAGAATCTCTCAGGATTTATCATGGAGAGCGAAAACTAAGTAGAATAATCACCTAGATTTCCTCTCACCAAAAGCTAAGGGAAAGCTACCAAGGACCAGGAAACAAAATTATGTATTTCTTAAAGATTACAAAAGACACCACTGCTCACTTTTAAGATACTTTTCCCATTATCTTTCAAACAAATAATTTTGTCAAGAGCATCGTACTTCTTAACGTACTTAGATATTGCAGATTTCAGGACCATGCATTTTCTCTATCAGTTAATTAGCTAAGCTTTCAAAGCACATGCTAGTCGGGATACTGCACCTTCGCTGAAAGCCAGCCTTCCAGAATATAGGAATAAGAACAGTAAGTCCCAAAGGAAATCATTTTTATGATAAAGAGTCCTAATGTGTCCCAGTAAAGGTGAGGATTGATTGTTATGGCCTATTGTTACTATAATTAGAAGTCAAACACCAATTAGCAGTTCCATTAATAAGATTAATCTCTGCAATATCTGCAGCTGAGACCCAGGGCTTGCGTGCAATAAGCCAGTGCGAACTTCAAGCGCAACAGCTATTCTGCACTAAAACTCCCAGTTTGAATACTTACACCAGAAAATAGAAAAAAGCTCTGCCTTTTTTGAGTTTTGAGTTCCTGCATACACTATTGGTCTTACTACATCTTTCTCATTTACTTTTTCTATTGTTTAAACACATTCCATCACAATTTACGTCACTGATGGGGATAGGCGCGATGCAGCATGAAGTCTCCCAAACTCTGGTTCATGGCCACTCCCTCTGCATTGCACCAGGCCAGAGTAAATGTAATTTAGTTTTCCATTACTAGTAAACCTAGGCAAGTAGTAATGGGAAAAAAAAAAAAAACCTTCTTACAAATACAGAAGTACTCTTCACATGACAGGAGTCCATGATAAATGTTGGCATCATTTATTTACTTCAAAATATGAAGGTAAGAAACAGTCAAATCCAGTCTCCCAAGTTAATACACTGTGCAGTTCAGAGTACAGAAACTGAAAGAAGGGTAAGGTGTGAAGATGAGTTGAGAAGGCACACACTCATGCTCTTTGTATTTTTGTAGGTACCAAAATCATAATTTGTATGGTCATTCTTTGATTTTATTTCATCTGAGTTTCATCTTTTACAATAACTCTCAAACAGAATTTGTCCACAGATAAATCTATACCATGCAAGGCAGAAAGAAGGCTTTTATAAAACTTAGTAGCAAAGAGGTCAAGGCAACCTCTAACTGTCACTTACATTGTAACAATACAATTCATCTCACCTTCACCAAAATCCGCTCGTGTTTTACATGGTTTATTAGCCAAGAGTCTTGTAATGGATTTGCATTTTCATTTCTTCCTTTTAAAGGGAGACTACCTGATTTCTTTGTGTAGAACTACTAATTAATCGAATATAGATTTATGTGCAGACACATTTCAGTTGGAAAGCATTTAAACAATTACGAAAAATTACAAACATCTTTAATCTTGTCTACAGTAGAAAGAATTTGCTGGCAAAACTCCACTGGTGAGCTGAGCAAGTGAAGATACAGCTTACAAAGTAAAAGACCTCCTTTGCGAGAGTAACATTTACCTGTTCCTAAACCAAAAGGTAGGCCTTTGCTACTGTAGTCATCACTCCAATTGGAGACGTGACAGTCTTCTCAGTCAGGAACACCATCATCGTCCGTCAACTGTTTGGTCGCATTCACAAGGACAGGACAGAGGCAACTTGCCAATAACTGGCGCTGTCAGGAAATGAAGAGCCCAAGGTGCACATTTCTTGTGGAGTATTTATTCTGTGTATCACTCAAAGTGGAATATCTTTTACATTTTTTCAGTCTTCAGAGAAGGTGCGCACACACTTCATACGCTATTATGCTAAATACACAAAGCAGAGTACTGCCATTTCCGATCCCTCTCAACCTTAAAATCCCAGTTCTACAGCAGCGCAGGACACATGCAGAAGTAAAGTCAATAAACCAATGTCCATTTGTGTAAATATGTGCAGACTGCAAGTCTCCAAAGCATACTATAACCATTATATAACCTCTACACTTTTGACTACTCTAGTCCATATTTACCTTCACAGCCTGAAGCTGTCCAAGGATCATAATTCACATAGCTTCAATTCCCTGGAGGAAGCCTGATTGCCTTTCATACATACAGCAATTAAAGACTGCTCTAACAAGCACAGCATCACCTCTGTCATGTCTGCCATGGCACAGGTTTTGGAGAAAGAACAGATAGAGCTGCAGATGGCGAGCTGTCACCTATGAGAAATGGAAGAGATTCCTAGTGTCCCCACTAATACATAGCAACTTTCGGTGGCATATCCCTAAGACAGACAAGACCTTTACACTTGTGTTCTCACAGTAGGCCTTGTAAGCTCAAGTAACTAATTCTGAAAATCTTGGGATGGAAAGTTCTTTGGATATTTCAGTTCTCAAATGACCTTAAGGACACATAACAGGCTAGATTACACCAACATGAGTGTGGCCTCTTGTGAGCTACATATTCATGAATGCACAACAACTACAGCACTAAACACAGCGCATGAGGCTAAAGGCAGGGGGCAGAAAGTTCACTCGTGTTTAAAACACATTTTGATTATCACCTTGTGAAGAAGACTATGTTCTTGAAAGACCTGACCTTCATGGAGAAAGCTAGATGAGTCTGACCTCATTGCTGACTCTGTTTTGAGCAGGAGGTTGGTCTACAGACCTCCTGAGATCCCTTCCAACTTGAATTATACTGTGAACCTAGATGTACTACCAGCAGTATCTGGTTTACTCTGAAAGGAGGGTAATGGAAGCATGAACTTTCTCTGAAGATGGCATAAAGCTCTTTGGAATCCAGGGTAAGGAAATTAAGTTAAGGCAAAGTTTTGTTTTCATATCTAGCAAAGAAAAGCTGGGAGTAAGAAAGATGGAACTGTAAAGGGACAGAGCAGTATGTCCTCTCTCCTTAGGGTCCTTAGAATGACGCCTAACCCCTCCCAACTTCTTTGCAACCAAAGAAACTTCCAGAGGAAAAGCAACCAATGGATGAATGGATCCTCTGGTTAAGATCAGGTATTTCTTGGAGATCTTTAAGTTGCAAATCAATGTTCCTTTAGAGAAAGCGAGAACAAGATGACTTTGGCATAGTCAACATGACAAAGAGATTGTGAAACCAGACTGTGTGACCTGTGTGTGTGTATCTCCAAAAAAGACTATCCAGGGCACTTAGTAAGAATCACTACTGGAACCCGACGAGCAAAAGACCCAGCACTATAACAAGGTGTCCTGGTTTGAGCCTTAAACCGTGACACAAGGAGTTGGCATCTGCTGCTAACTTCCACTTAAATAGGTCTTTAGTTGGAAGCAGCATCAATGCTGGTTCCAAAATAATTACTAAAACACTAAGTAAAAGGAGTATATGTTCACGATCACTGTCACTACAGTATTACCACCACTTTTCCAAGCAGCAGGAAGAATTCTGACTCGGAGACAAATTTACCTAGTGAGTACCTTCTTCTTGTAGGAATGTTATGTTCATCTTGCCAGGGACGAACTCCTGGAGCTTTAAAGGCCAGCTGCGTCATTCTGGGGGAGAAGAGGCATAGACCGAGCCCAGTATTGACAGTACCAATCCAGCAATCTGTTGGCTGGATTTACCAGGTTTTAGTACAGATCTGAAATAGTGCTTTCTATATTCCACTCTACATACATATACACACACACACTTGCTGAGTTTGGTAGAATAAAAGGGTCTTTGCTTATCAATGACCATGGGATTCACCAGTGTGAATGCACAGCAGATTTGACTGAAAAAAAGGATTCTTTTGTTTTTAAACCTCTGACAAACATCCAAGGAAACCTGCAGAGCTGGCTCAATGGATGTCAGTACTAGAGGGTATTTTTAAAACTGGCACTAATGGCAAAAAAGAAAAACAAATATGCAAAACATGAGAGAGAAAAGAAAATAACTTGCTGTATTAGAGCCAAGGATACTGAGGCCTGAAGAGATGGTGTAACTTTGGTGTCACTTGCATTTTAAGTTGCAATACAGAGGATATGTCAGGAATTCATTACTTGGTATAAAGCCAAGGAGATTCCTCAGTACTCAGCCAGTAGTGTCTGGCAGCACCAGACACGAACAGAAAAATTACTCCTTTCGCTATTTAATTTAGTGAGAGGACCCAAGTCAGTCTTTGTATCTTCAACTGTAAGAATCTGGCTCCAACTATGAAGCATAAAGCTTTAAGTGTTCAGAAACCATATGATCCTGGAGCTTCAGTTAAAAACCTCATTTCCAGCAGCAAAATAAAAGAACAGCAAGCCGCACACTTGGCTATCCGTGTGAGTTTTGCTCTGAATGAAGGCAACAGAGAGGAGTGTCAAACTCCAGTATAATTACCAGTTAGCAAATGTGTCTCAAAGCTCTTATGAAGCTCTAGGCTCCTGTGTCACATATAAGGTGTTCTCTGATACTATTAGCATGATACATTCTCTTTACTTAGATTCTGCCTAAACCCAAACGTGAGTTTTGCTTTCTCTTTGGCACAGGAGTAGGGAGGTATTTCAAGGGAATACGGGATGCATGCTTTGCTTGAGAACAGGCAATGACTTCAACCCTTATGTGATACTGCTTGCATACTCTGTAGTGAGCACTGCACTTCATCATTACATTTGCAGTGCTTCTGTAGCCAAGGAACTATTTTCCTAAAGGCTAAGAGACCAGCAGAAAGTTTCAACTTCAGGAAATCTGTCCAGCAGCTGAAATAGAGCTGTTTATCATGCTACTACTTCTCTTCAGCCTCTTTTGGGATCACTGGTGCTGAGCTGGAAGCAAGGCCGGGTTCTTTTCCCTGCCAATAGGAATAAAGTCAGGTTGCTGGCAACCTGACAGGGAGGTGGCTGTACAGACTAAAGCATGCCAAGCAGGCTTTTATAATGCTTCCACCCTTATCTTCAGCATGGCTCATAAGGCAACCAGCACTTACTATGATATCCTTGCACACGATGACCCCCACGCCCCCAGCTTAATGCGGGCAGATCACGTCTCCTACAAATTATGAAGTGCTAAAGCTGGAGGCAATGCTGGCCAGACCATATGACTACGCTAGTCCTGTTCCTGTAACTACCTAAATTGTAATCCTCATTATTCTGGAAAAGATTGCTCTCTGATAGCAGGCATCAGTTTTGTTCCATTGTGTACCAGTAAAAAAAACATATGCCAGCTAAGCAGCTAGCTAATCCATTTTTATACATTTAGGTCAATTGTCCCATGAACTGACATATGTAGAGAACAGGATAAGAAAATTTTTTTTGCTATTCCAAATTCAGCTCTCAGTATCTTTCTGTTTTAATTATAGTTATTGTACTGCTTGCTTATATTGTGATTCAAGAATATGAAATAGGGCCAAGAGGTTATGCAGAACATGCCAGATTCCAGGATTAAAAAGTCCACCACTTTTTTTGTGGTTTTCTAAGTTAAATAATTATCACACTGTTACATCTTCCTGGTCACAGATTATATGTTTAGTGTAGTACCAGATAATAGCAGACTGATACAACCTGGCTATCCACTGTGGGACTGAATATTTAAAGAGAGCACAAGACCTGGTTCCAACACAAACAGTGGGAAAAGAAAGACTGGGCTGGTGCAATCTTTGACAAGCACTGGAACAACTTAGCTCATGCTCGGATTACAGGAATGCAATTAATTAATCACTACTAAGTACCCTAAAATCAAGTGAGCCATATCCCAGCTAATAGTCCACAATATAATGTTCACAGTACATAAGTATCAGGCAATGAAGATGCTCATTACAGTGCCAGAAATAATATTTCCAGCAAAATATTATATATAAAGATGAAGTAATTATATGGCATGGTAACAAAAAGAGCTGTATAGATTACAGCTGAGCTGAAAACCTGTAAGAATATATTTCCAAAAAATACTTTCCGAAGCTGGAGACATATATGAACAATAAAGGATTAAAGATATTTCTTCAATTCATCTCACTGAGGGATATACTTTGCCTTTGATATGTATGTCTAATATACGCATCATATATAACTACACTGTAACCAAGACAGCAAACAAAAATGCACTAATGGAAAACGATGTCCTTTTGTTCCTACTCAGGAGAAAGCAGTTTGTAAAACACTATTTATAATACATAAAACAATCACAAAAGCTCTTTAAGATCAAGATTTTACAAACTGCCTGTTCTCTTAGCTTTATACAATGGAGAAATCAAAATCAGAAATTAGACTCTCATTTAAGAGTGTATTTGGAAAAGTACCTTAAATAAAGAAGGGAATCCAAAGCCAAAGTCAAAGCCCACAGTGACTTCAGTGGAGGGCAAGAACTGGCCACTATGACACAAAATGAAACAACGCATCGGCATTCCCCTAGCACGCATCGGTATTCCCCTAGCACGCATCGGTTTGCTCATATTTACACCATGCTACAGACATAAAGTGTCATTGAAAATCCATTTAAATTAACAACTCCATAATTATCACTTTTGCAGACAGTAACAAACCTTAAGTGAACCTGTGTGGGCGTATTCAAAACTGCTTCATTTTTGGAGTATCTTTGTAACTCTGAACTAGATATTATAATGGCTATTGACTTGCTCAAACTTAGATTATTAGGCTAGATTTTCAGCTGGTTGAACTGGCATAGTTCCAATGATGTCCATTTACACCAACTGGTTCATTATTAATTCAAGGTCTTATTTGCTCCTTAATGAATACTTTCACTAGTCACCTTCCCAATGGCAGCTTTAAACGCTCAAACGTTACCTCCACGGTCAGAATCGTCATACTCAAGAATTTAGTTACAAAAAAATAATTCTTTTCCTCTGCTTTTATGAGGTATACTTAAAGTAAACTTTTAAAATCATTTACAAAACAAAATAAAATACCTCCTGTGCCATAATTAACTAACTAGAATTATGCTTTCATACAGCACATTTGCATATAAATATAAAAATTTTACAACCCTACGGGGACATTAAGGATGAAACAAAACAAGAATGGAATTAAACAGCTAAAGGGACAACTCAGGCCTCTGCAACAAGCCTTTTTTATAGCCTTGTCTTTTTTCTTACTTGCTGTTATTTCTGTCTGTACCCATTCATACATATTTTCCTTCTGTTATTTTAAGATACTACATATATTTTAACATCTTTATTTGTTTTGTCTTTTCAATTTCACAATGTTATCTCTGCACTTCTAAAACAAACCAGGATATAAACACATCACTAAGTTTGTGTATCTTCATTTAATACATCACAGTGGTCAAAAACACAGGTAACTGAAAATACGACAGTCTGTTCCCTCAATCGAGAAACATTCCCAGTTTTTCAAAAGGATTTTGAGAACTCAAACTTCACAATTTTTCAACCAGATCTCACTTATTACTTCAGTGGAACAGGTAACTGGCAAATATACAAAGGACAGCAACCGGTATTTTTGATTACTGTTTTTACTAGTATTAAGTAATTTAGTTTAAATACTTAAAAAAACATTTAGGAACTCGATGAAGCTGAATCATCTCAGTGAGAGCCTGAAAACGCTTAATGGTAGGCTCGGTAATTCTGCTGTGACACGTGAGACGTAAAAACTTTATTCTACATTGTTGTTTCATGGGAAAATATCCTTCAAAGGGGCTACAGCAAAACTTACATGCTCAGTGAAACCAATTGGTATTCCACACGCCTAGCAATCTGACTCTGAAATTTCTAGTAAGTAGGTGTACCCAATTAACACCCGAGTAACTCAAAATGAAAATATTCTATTAAAATATTTTCGAGCATCTTTACTTTTTTGATTCCAAGTACCTCTCAACACAAACTTTCAAATAACTATCTTGATCCAAATGTTTTTAATTTGGTTGTGCCCAAAAGCCACAATTAAGATACAGGTGTGGATATTAGAAGAGCAATACAAAGAGTAGGGAATGGTTTTCACCGTGGAAAGCTTACAATAACCCCAAGGAATTAAGTTTTATAATTAAGTAAGTACTGATTTTCTTTAACAGCTGAGCAGGCCACTTAAGATGCTTTGATACCACCATGAAGCCGCCCATCAAATGCACCTTGGCATATCTCAATAAAGAAAGTTACTACATACCTGGAATAAATTCCACTGACCATGTTGTGCTGGAAAGAGAGTTCTGCCGTGCTGGGTCCAGCAGCTTTGGAAATAAGCAATACGACCAAACCTCGCATCTGTGAATTATTTCGGCTATCGTACACAAAACCCCTGCAAAAAAGACAGACACAAAAGCATGTTTTCACAAGCCGTTTTCACTGGTTCTACCAAAGTGGAGAGAAAGACTCAAACCTCAGGCTGACATCATTTCATCAAGTCTTTAATATTCACTTTTGCATGGAAATAAGCTGCAATTATTAATCATGATGTTTTGTCATCCTTTATCCGACACTTACAATGAAATACGACTACTGCAGAGAAAAGCAAGTATTCAGGATTAAATCTTGTTTATTTCCAAGGAGCAGCGTATGTCCTGCATTTCATGTCACGTCACAAAAGGAGTATTTCAGAATAATTCAATGTGATCTACTGTAACAGGAACATAAGAGCTTTCAGTTTGTCATTTGAAGTACAAAAAAGCCAAAAGGAGCCTCGTACTTCAAGAAAAGAAAGGGAAAGGAGGAAAGGTACAACCAAAATCTATAACCTGCTGAAAGAACACTGTTCAGATCAGAGCAGTTACAAACAGACTGCACAATACATACAACATGCCTAAGTATATTGGGAACAGACTTTGCAGAACCTGATGAAAGATGTAAAATAAAAGTTAGAGATAAATGAAATAGAGACGGGCCATTTTAAACAAAAGAACCATTTCTAATACTGTACCTTTAAATTTGGGGTCAGAAGGCACTGGCCCCGAAAAAATATCTGTTGAAGGCAATTCTAAATGACTACTTAGATACACCATCTCAGAAATAACTTGTATTAAAGCAAGCTTAGCTTTCCTTTTTGACTGCAATGTCTCCAATTGTATTCTTCTTGTCCTTGTCAAGCTGCTTTCTAGAATAAAGGATAACACATTCAGACGGTATTGAATTTGTAAACTAATTTCCAATAAGAGCCTATGTCTCTGATACAATCTAAATATTTGTTAAATAAATCATATTAAGAACTACATCATAGATTACTAAGCACTTTGACTCATTTTATTCCAATTCCAAACAATTTTAGCCCTAAGAACTGAAGGAAATCAAAGCAGAACTGTCTTTAAAACATCTGAATGAAAATCTAAGATGTTGATCTTGGAAGTATGTTTGAATAAAGAAAACACTGGATGCAACCTAAAGTTTCATTTGAATTTTTTGTCGTTACACTTACACCACTTCAAAAAGCAAGAATATCTTCAGCATACTATTTCGTTTATAGACACGTAAACATTAAAGAAAAAAATTTAAACAGCATCCTTCTGTGTGAAAGCTCTTGTGCTACTGCAAAAAAATCTTGACTTCTTTTCTTGAGTCTTTACAACCGTTCCTACAGCGATGGGGAAACGGCCCAAACTACATGTCTCAAAAAGCTCTAGGAGAAGAATGAGAGGGTCTGTCCAGGTATCTGGTACTACAGGGCTTGACCTTCACATCTGCACTGATTCCAGGCTGACACTTCCCCCTCCAGAGAAGCCCTGAGCTCACACTCAGTGTAGCTACGTCCTACAAGCACCACCAGTGATTAACGTCAGAGGAGGCCAGTATGGCTCGTACGGCTTTCTACCACGACCCACAACATTTTTAGCTCTGGTGGGGTCTAATGAGCCAAACGAGGCCATGGCTTTTTGTTGTGTGCCTTTCCAAAAATGCCCACATCCCATTTACTTCACCTGTAGACTAACAGGCTGGCACACCCAGAACAAGTCAGTAGCGCGGTGTACTGAGCCTGGCGCACTACACCCCACATTCTCAGCAACGGGGGCAGCTGTGGTGTTAGAGAAGGTATCAACTTCTGCTAAATTTCCAAAAGAGAGAGCAAGCGTGTATGGCCTCAGACAGTAACAGAGTTTGGTTCAACTAAGCTGAGGCTGAGGTTTTAAGATCCAAGTGGATACCAAACGTTTACAGTCAAAGCTGAAATTTCACCAAAAGCAAGCACTAGCCGCTGATCTTAATCAGCAATAATGCAATTAAATGTTAGTGTCTCTTACCAGAGCAGTAAAATGCAAATAGCAATTAAC
Organism: Steatornis caripensis; assembly: GCA_013398225.1. Taxonomy (NCBI): domain Eukaryota; kingdom Metazoa; phylum Chordata; class Aves; order Caprimulgiformes; family Steatornithidae; genus Steatornis; species Steatornis caripensis. Next base: position 111,862 of record VZSC01001436.1, read on the forward strand.
ATATTACCTTGCTAGCTATCTTAAAATAAAGCAATTAAAAATTTTGTTTCTGAAAATTAGGATAACATGGGTAATCAATATTTTAGCGGAAGAGATTCAGCACACATTTTAAACACATGAAACCCAAACAACTTTCTGAGGAGAAACCATGCCACAGAGCCACCAGCTCACTTCTTCCATGCTCAAAGGTCCTTTAAAAAAACCAATCAAAACAAACCCTGAATAAAACAGTGTGTGTGTGTGTGTGTATATCAATCTCTCTCTCTCTCTCTCTAGATATACATATCTTGTATATATACCACATAACTTCCCGGAGCAGACAATTATTTCTTCTGTAGACCAGTCCGCAGTACTTCCCAACTACTCAAATCCAGGAAAGTTTGCACAGCTCGGATCTCTCCCCAAGAGCACATGCTGCAGTCCTGCGATGTCCACCTTTATTTTGCTTACTGAATACATGTAGTGAGGGATTTTAAAGAGGAGGGGACAGCTGCTTGCCTTCAGTATTCTGTGAATTTTTAACTTGCACACTTTTATTCTCACCAAGCACACAAATAAATAACTTTTCTTACCAGGTTCCAGTATACAGTTAACAGAATGCAGCCAAGACAGTTAAACACTTAAAACTATAGATTTCCAAAGTCGGAGCCACAATGAACATTAAACTACCCAGGACAAAACAGAAAATACATATAATCAACAATATATAGTGTGTATGTATCCTGTGTACAGAATTCATAAATGTTTGTGGTGGTTTAAGTACTTCTCTGGCTTGAACTTCAGCTGACCACATTACTCACAGTTTGCAGATGACGCAATTAAATTCAAATCTATTTCCTCAACACAATTTACAATTCCACCATTTTAAAAGAAAAGTGGTTTTTGGAAAAGATTGCTGCAGGAGCCCATGAGAAATTAATAACATTTAAAAAAACAACCAAGAAACCACCGAAATACAGCAAACAATGGTGATATTTTTAACAATCAGAACACTGTTTTTTCACGCGCAGTGCTCTACAGCTTGCTAAGGGTCAGGGTATCACAGAAGTGGGGAAGAAAGGTATTCACCACAGAATTATAAAGCACTGGCCTTTAAATAAGCCTCTGCCGAGACAGACACCACTAGAAGCACTACAGTGTTTTTACCTGATTCAGAGTAGGTGAGGAACAGAAGCAGAAAATTACCTGTGCTGAAAATACTCAAACAGTTTCATAGCAATAACAAAAACAAGTGTTCGGAGCTGTTCAGGGGGCTTGCAACACCACCAGCAATGAATGCCTTGCATTCTCAGCAGAAAACTATTAACGAAAAGTGCAGATGTGTGTGGGAGGCAAAAACAGGACACAAAAATTAAATAGTGTAATAATAAGGAACAACATGTCTGTCATTTGTACACCTTACCGTATAGCATATACGTCACATATGGTTTGGATGTAATTTTAGACAGGATTTTCTGTGAATTACCAAACCAGTAGTCAAAGCTTAATTCCACTCGAAACATGACTGAAGTTGTGCTACTGACATGTAACATATCCACACTAAAGCAAACCACATTAGACTTGAAACAAATAAAGCCTACGGTGATCATCCTTTAGATACTAGAAACTACGGCAGCTACTTGACATGGCTTCAGGGGTCACATTCACATTCTGAATTAAGGTCCCAAGAGATATTCTGCACAAGTAACAGCTACACAAAAGTCTTCCAGATGGTGCAATTAGTCTTGATGGGTATGCGGCAGGAGACAGGTGCCTCTAGGGAAAAAAAGTGAACTAAAAGCAACCCAAGTGAAATTGTGCACACAAAAAAAGATGCGTCAAGCTGAGACTCTTTCAGAAAACCTCTGGCTGAACACCACAAGTACATGTATAAGGTACCCAAAAGGAAACATTAGCACAATTTTGCTTCCTCTAAGTTACAACGCTGGGTATCTTGCAAATGACATACTTCATCCTCAGGGGTCCGCATACCAGAAAAGGTAAGGAAGTCAAACACTGCTACAATTCAGTTTTGCAAAACATTAAGAATTTGGGAAAAAAAAACTGAAGAGAAAAAAACAAACAGAAAAGAATTTACTCTAGATACTATCCATGTGACAGAATTACCCATTTGAAAACTGGCAGAATCAGTTTTAAACACAGAAGAATGTTCACAAAAAAAAAATCAGCTTACAGCACAGGGAAGAAGTGCCTAGCTCTGACACACGCGCAGTATGACACTCTACAGGCACAAGAGACTCACACCACCCACTCAAGCGGTGACACTGGCTAATAGCTAATGTGCTGCAAATTACACCTCCTACTACCAGAGTCCGTCTGCTGCAGAGAATAAATCAAGCAAAAATGAGCATTTCACGTAATGCTTTGTGTATTTCTCCACATGTGCAGCCATTTCAGTAGACTTCGCAGTTAAACCTAACAATTATTGGAGATTAATATTTTAACTCCATCAGTCATTTCCATTTGAGTAAAAAAAAGGACTATTTATTGCAAGCACCATCCGTATTTTTGAGTAACCTTATTTAAATACTGCAAAGATTTCAAATTATTTGCACGAGACCAAACCAGCTCATGTTCTTACGACTCTTTTTTTCATTAAATTAAACTCTGAAATTAAACAATAGACAGGAAACATGTCAAATACAAATACTGTAAGGAAGAGCTGGACTCGGGGGAAACTTCATGGCAACCGTGAAGTCAACTGACCCTGCAAGTGCGTGTAGCGGAAGGGACCACACTTACAGGTAGTGGTGCTAATTCAAGTTTAACCACTAAGAATACAGACCAAATTTCCAATCAAAACACATGTGATAAGGTATTTTTGGAACAGTGGAAAAAGGGGTTGTTAAACGTTTAGCCAAATGTTTTCAGTATTTCCCAAATATTCTGCTCATGCCTGTGGCAAACGAGAGCTGCTGGGTTTGCAGTCCTTTCCATCAGCTATCCCAGCAGGAGAGCGGGAGCCCCTCCACCATCGCCCCGGTGTTGGCCTGCTGGCAGGGGCTGAAGCGAACAGATCACCGTCCTCCCGACCTCCACAGGCGATTCTGCCCTTCCTTTCCATGCATTTTATTGAAGGTGTCCCACTGTCAAGACCAATTGTTTGGTTTGAGGTCATACACGACCTCTGTTTAGCTACAACAGGAAAGAAAACAGGGAGAGACATGGGGCGGCGATCAGCCATTCCTCTACCTTCCCACTTGAGATGTCAAACAAAAGGAGAGGAAAAAAAAATGACCTGTTCACACAGCTCTAATAAAAAGCAGCTGGGAAAGTCTGTAACACAACTAAAATCAATTATGCAATGAAGAAGATTTATAAGCCTAGGATAATGTCATTGAAAACACAGGCCAGTTTAAGGCTGAAATACAAACTGTTGTTGAAAAGGAAACTCCTCTTTTCAAACTGACAATTCCAGATGTGACAATATAAACAGAGTTTTGAATCTGTAGCATCTCGGGAAAGTAACATCTCTTTTGCTTGGTATACAAGGGTTATCAGCATGCACTCATGGTTACAGATGCAGGCATATTTGAAAAAAAAAAAACACCTCACATTTTTTCAAAATTAATTATAACTGACAATTGTATATCTAGCACTAGAGGTAAGGCATGGAGCTATTCGGCAAGATTGTCGGCTTCCTTATTAGAAATGCAAGAGTTCTACCAGCCTCAGGGCTTTTATCCAATTTGCTTTATTAATGACTTGTCAGAAGTAAATAAGAGAAAACTCTCTCACATACTCGTTTTTTAAACAGATGTTAAACCACTGTATTATAGATGCGCTTATCTGAATCATAGGATTCACCATATGATCATGCTCTAACACGTATGCATTTAAATACTCAGAGCATTCAATTTTATATTTTATATTTGGTGTATGCTAGCAGCAGTCTACAATGATTTATTTTCACCCACTACTCAAGTTTCAAGCATATCTTAAATAGCCTTGTGTACAACATACCTTCAAAACACATTAAAACCCCTGGTCCATTCCAATGTCCACGGACAGGTCTGTAGAGGGGGATCAGCCTTGTCACAACATGCGTTTTGGGCACAGTTCAGTGAGGGGGAGAAGACAAACCTACTTTACATGGGGAGAACAGAATTTAAAAATGGGATCCAAAGGAAATGATAGAAGGAGGAATGCTTTGAAACTCACGAGCCATCTCAACGTAAGAGCCCATAGGAGGCTGCAGATGAGAAAACGTGCGTTTCAGAAACTTATGCCTGGGCTTGGACAACTAAACATCTCTTTGCATATGAAAAATAAGTTTTGGGGTTGGGGTAATTTCTTTACCTGAAAAACACGGTTGTGATGGGGATGGGGCTCATTACCACTATATAACTGTCTAGTAATTACAAAGTTTATCCAGTAAGAGCAGACCTGCGTAACAGGTCAGCCCAGGCTTGGGGGAATTCATGTTTCCGTCCCACTTTGCAGGAAGACGCTCTTATTGTGGGTTACAAAGGAGGTCTTTAACAACACTCCTGCTCTCCCTGCCTCTGAGCAAACAAGGGGTCTCCACCCATTAGGGGTCTCCTCCACCCATTAGCTTCATGAGGCCAATCACAAACACACACAAGATCTGCTCATTTGCAAAGGAAGAATGGTTGTGGCCCAGTAAGAAAGTACTTGCCTGAAAGTTAGGGGTTCACAGCTGCACCTCTATAGGCATAATAATTTATACAGACAGTACTGAATAACTTACACAGACAACGTTGTATCTGTGCTTCCATTTGGCTAGTCTTAGTCTTAAAAATACTTCATTAATTGCAACCACAGCCTTCAATGAAAAAAGCCCTCAAAATGCTCAGTGCCACAAAAGCTGCAGCATTTTTTGGGATGCAAAGAACTTTATACATTTGGGTGACTTTTTTTTGCATTTATGAAGTCTCAGACACTTACTCAGCTGGGGAGAGTGACTAAAGATCACTCAATGTACACTTCAAATACAGACTGTATGAAATTTAGGTACTCAAGTGTACCAGAAATCCACATAAGGTATGTCTTAAAAATATTCAATATATTCTTCACAAAACGAACAGAAATGTAACAAAGTATATCTTAGTTGCTTTGTCTTGGAAAAAGGCTGCAGGAGCACACCTTCTAGAACAGGAAGCTTCTGCAGGAGAGCTCATAAGGTCCTTTCCAACCTCAGTGATTCCATGAGAGTACAAAATAGCTGCTCATTTTTCACAGGACTTTGCTCACAAGGAGAAACATTTCTTAAGTAAAGGTGAAAATTTCCATGCAAACTTTCATCACTCCGTTGCTTATTAAATGTGATCTTGGCAGGGACTGGGAGTATAGAAAACTATATGTAGAATGGCTGGTGGCACACGGAACTTTTGGAGTCAATCGCATCATTCCCAGAACTAATTTATCACAAGAGGAAGTCTTAAGACATAACTTTTTGAAGGATTTCTAGGAAAAGTCAGAGCATCCGTCAAGATCAGGCGAGAGACTGATCTCTTTCTGGAGTTGCTACATGTACCTATTTCTTCAGGCTTCAGTATATATCCCAAATATGGTAGCACTTTCAAGAAGAAAATTCCAACAACCTTTTAAACACAGCAATGATCACAAAAGATGAACCCTTCTAGGAAACTATACAAGTCAGAAGGTTAAATAAAGTTGTGCAGATTCAAATGGGCAAGACCGCAGAAAAATCAAGTCTTATCGTAACGATGAAGTCTAAGAAGCTACAGGTTTCTGGGCAAGTGCAAAGCAAATACTGATACTAAGCCTTGATTAGTTGCAGTTCATTGTACTTGAGCATTTACAGTTCCTAGAAACCAATACAGCCTTTGAGTTCTTGAACACACCCCCCACCCCGCCCCAAAGTTTTCCCTAGAGCCTGTGGAACGCCTTTAGACACTCGTATCAGTCTACCATCCACTGCTACGAGGTTTACTGCGTTTCCCAAGGGCAGAGGTTATTTTAATTATTACCATGAAGAACAGCTACATACTTGCACATTTTACGGGTCTGGTTGAGTTTTTTTTACATATTTACTTCCTTTAGGATAGGTTATCCCCTAGGACCAGTGGGAGGAGTTGCTGTTTAAAAAAAAAAACAAAACCAAACCCCACATTCTAAACTCCCATTTTTCTGCAAAACTTATGACCAGCTGAGGAAGAAGAGGAGAACATTTTGTTTGGTAAGAAGAAGGGAACCACCAACTTTTTCACTGGAATGAAGATGCACAGCAACAATTTGAAACTAAAGTTTCCAAAGAGCTGGTTTTCAGTTGCGTGGTCATTTAAGATCTGACAGCAGCCTACTACTGACCTGGAAAAAAAATCCCTATAAAAATAAACGGTAGCTATAACCAGACATTTATCTCAAAGATACTGATTATTCAGGAAAAAAGTCTGATTTGTTTTTTGTTTGTTTGTTTTTTTTTTTAAATAATTCTACCCTCCACCCATCAGAACTTACGAGTGATAGGGGCAGGGCAAAAAAGCACTACCCTAATGAGGACACTAAAGACACTACACAGAAAACAAACCACCCCAATGTATTTTTAAACCAACTGCCAGTCTCTGCTGTTTTTCCTGGTCAGTGTTTGACTTGATCTTGGAATGTGATGTGGATAGCAGGCAAGCTAATACCAAAAAATGCAGTTAGTGTCTGAGTGCAATTACTCTGACCAGCAGTAGCTTGCAGGTCTGGCACCCTTATTTTTCTAACCACAAATACTTAGACAGAAGCCTAATTTTTGTGTGTATGATTTCTCCATCAATATTTACTTTATTTAAACTTCGTGGGAGGTCTAGCACCCCCACGGTCGACCAGTATCAACAGGTCTACTCAAGCACAAGACTACCTTTTTGAAAACAGGCTCTCTCGGACGCATTAATATTGTGCTAAGTGAAAGCAATACAAATATTTTTGAAGAGTTCCATGAATGACAGAAATACGATTAGCTTCACAAGGCTAATGAATTCAGACACCTCCGGAGGTCCAGTGTCACTTCAGCAATATTGTAATTGTAAAGCCTGTCATAAAAATGTATTTTGCATTAAATAAACTCTACTTGGAAATGCAACAATGAAACAGGTCAACTCCTGGCCATTACCTCACGCTGAAAATGCTCACAGCATGTTTTACAAATGGATGAAACATAAAAAGGCAAAAATGTTAGGACGTGTGCTGTCATTACAGAATGATCTAAAAAAGTTATTTTAACCTTCTGTGCTCAACAATATTTCTAAAGAGCAACTTAACTGATCTTCAGCATTATTCAGATTTATTTACTACAAATACTTATTCCTTAAAAAACACTGAAGGCTCTTTACTACACTGAAAAAGAGGTTCCAAGTTCTGTGCTTCAATGGATTGCTTTCACTTGAAGTAGCTTAAGCCAAATACACTCCAAGAGTCCTGTAAATACAAATCTTCCTTTTAAATAGAAAGAAACAGAAATTGTTGTAAGTGGTTGAAAATCAACCAGTGCCATTAGTCCAATGCAGCACCTCTTCTAAAGACACTACAGATTTGCCACTACCTACTGAAGTTAAGTGGTTATACACAGCAGAGGTCTTTTCCCCCACCATAAACTGGTGGGAGAAAAAAACCGCCACCTTAAAACACAGTGGAGATCTAGGACATGATGCACGGCAGCAATACGTACATACAGTCACAAATGAGAAGAAATATAAATACTTCCAGACACTATGACAAAGTATATACTTCTAAATACTATACAATGAGGGTCTTTCAAGGGTTTATTTCAAGTAAAAAAAAAAATCAATTTTTATCCAATAGTGGAGAATAGAGACAAACCTAGACCATAACTCTTACCAGTATAATCTTAATTTCGATGTTTATGTCTAGATCACTGATTCTAGACAGTCTCTTCTCAGTGAGACCCAGGTGGCTGACACTGATAATTAAGATGAACCTGGGTTTTTACTCAGGTAAGAAGCGTTTTCAATGCGACTTCCACCCAAATTTCATAGTTTTCACTCCGCTGTGCCAATATCACAATCGGGCAAGTTTGAACAGGAAAACCTCCTTTAACAAAGATAAACACAAATCACAACAAATATCGGGTCCCTTTTCCTGGACCATTGGCTAAGCATCAAATAAGACCATTGCGTTACCAGCAGCATGCTTTACATTTCTGAAGTCAGGAAACAAGACAGAGCACAAAAATACTGAAAGCATTTTACAGCAAAGCGACTGTTGGTAAAAAAAAATCACTGGAATACTTTAGAGAATTTCTATTCTTCTCTCAGAAAAGACAAGACTTTAGAAGGCTTGAGATTTTAAGCAAACACTTGTGGTTTTGGAAACGCTTGTTTCCATGGCAACCAGTAAGGTCTTCTTTATATAGCATTATAAACAGATGGTAAAGACCGGTCATGTTTGCTTCTTTGCCAGCATATCAATAGAACTGCTGTACTACTCTATCTCGTGTATTAGAGTTATTAAGTAACTTGGGTATTTGAGCAACAAAATCTACAAATCAGACATGCTTAACCAGTACCTTTTTTTTTTTTTCCATAAACACATGAAGATTCTCAACAGTAAAGTCACTGTAGTCTATATAGGCAGATTTCTTTGGCAAAGCTTTTTATAAATGTTTTCTCAGCACTTGCCATGCAGGGTACATTACTACCACAAATATGAACCTGACAGGGATTAAAATAATGAATTCAAACAGGAAATAGAAATGTATATTTACACCCACTGGTATCAAAGTGTGCTTTAGAATTACATTTTTGTTGTATCACATTTTGAATTATCCACAGAAGATGTAGCAAACTGCAAACTCACCTTCATCATGTCATAATAAACAGAGGTTATTCTTGCAGGTGATTTGTTGCATTTTAGTTTTTCAATTGTAGCTATGTTACATCATGTGCAAGCCAAGTGTCCTTGTTTTACAGATGGCTGTAAGTTTTGAGTTGGTACAGCATTTGATTCGGTTCCTCCTTGGAAAAGTCTGAAGCACTAACTGCTAGCAGTGCAAGCTAACATAGATTCTGGCCATTGGATTCAACTTATTCCTCTAGCGTTTTAGCTACTAGGTTTCATGATGTAAATTGGAAAAGAAAAAAAAAAAGCAGAAGGCAGGCAGAAGCAAAACTCCTATCTGGTTTACTGACTGCATGTCAGGAGTCCAAATTACAAATTTTAGATCAAAGTATCACCTGTACTCTAACAAGATTACAAATGACTTTATTATCAAGCTATTAAAAACATCAGTAATTCTGATCCAACTCCCACTGAAATTCATGCTGTTTTGCAGTTTCAATCAGTGCTTGCACATAAAGCCCCCACAAAATAGTTAGCAAAAATAAACAATGGAGAATTTGTAAAGTCTGGTGGTTTTTCATCTAGCAGTAGCATCTCAAAGACAAATGTAATACCTAAAAAGCTATCTTTTCTTTACCCCAGAGACAAATTTCCAGGTTTGCTGCTATCCAATCCACTAGCAACACCACAGCAGTTATCACTAATAAGCTTGAGATTCCAAAACATCCCCACACAGCCCAAAGCTCTCAAAACCCACTGAACTTCATAAGAACAGCCAATAATACATCTAGGAAAAGTGTTAACTACTGAAGATGTGAATACGTTTGGCAGAGATCAAAAAGATAACACGCATTCAACATACACAGAGGAACCAGAAATGTACCAGGGTATGGATGAGAAGTCTTCCTCCTCATCAAACGGGACTGCATTAAGCAACAAGTTCAACAGAGAGATAATCACACACAATTTTTGTGTTGCTAGTTTTATATTCATCTGATACCAGGCAAATGATACACAAGTACAGTTTAACAGTGGGGTCCGTTCTGCCAAAATCCCAACAGTTTTCAACAGTGCTTAAACTGTATATACCTCACACTACTTAGCATAAAATTCCTAGCTCCGTTTGGCTGCACGGGCATTCAGAAGTCAAAAAGTCCCTGTTGTTGTCTTTGCCTTCAAGTATCAAGCCACTGCCATGGATCAACATTCCAGCTATCCCAATACACTTTTGTCATTTTAGGATGCTATGGTTCACCTGCTGTCTACACCAAAATCCATAATTTCATGCTCCAGGTGATTTAGCTCCACCATAAGATAAATCTG